>LT855413.1:301080-336857 GCA_900184765.1 Hymenoscyphus fraxineus | reverse complement strand
TAGCGTCAATTAACGATGTCCAGGTCTATACATCCGAGCCAATAGATCCACCTAAACGTCCATTACGTATATCCGAAGTATAATACCTTACAAACTAGTATATAGAACGTCCTAATTAGGCTCAGTAAGTAGTTTACTTGAACTCAATTAGCGAAATTTGGCGAGAGTACTAACTAGGACGTTCTGCCTACCTGTTTCTAAGCTGTCACGGAGTAAGGGATAATATACGTATAACATAAAACAATAATCTCTCTACATATATCCCCGAGGAACCAGCTTAACCTCAAACTCCATACCTACTTAGTATCCAGTATTCAAACAACCTGGAAATATCAAAAATTCAATATATCTTAGTGGTGCTATAACAATAGATTAGCACCATCCATCTAAATGTCAAGCAGCGACACCAAAACAGCTGAGCAGCACGGGTTTGAAGTCGCCGCATGTAGTTCTGCTCTGGAAAATCTAGTAGAAGGGCAATTCGCGTACTGTCAGTCGTGAAATGGAACAAGGATAAGAAGTAGCGAAGTAGAATTACCCATTACTGGAGGATGTATAAGCTAGGGGGATGAGATGCCGGATCCAGGGGAGTAGAATTACTGTTACTTCCTTTGAGGAAGTTAACTACCATGTTAAAAAGAGGGGGTTTTGTGACTGGCAACTTCCCATCGCTGGAAGATATATACAAGCTGGGGAGATGATACGAGATCCAAAGGGGTAGGGGTAGAAATACCACCATTTCTTTCAAAGAACTTTCCCACCATCTCAAAAAGAGGGAATTTTTTGTAATTGTGGAACTGAACATAATCCTATTGAGAATTTCACGCAAAAGAAAAAAACACGTAAACAGCGTTTCTGTTGCCGCAACCCATGCCCTCTCCATCCCTATGAATAATACAATTTCCACCCATCCATACCCCAGAGCAGTCTCTAAACGAAGAAAGCCAATCCCAGAGCAGAAACAAGACTGACACCAACACAAGCCCATCCAGTCTTGATAACAGTCAATTTGCCGAATCCCACTGCAGAATCCCAAGCCAGATGTCTGATCCCATTGAAGGAGTGGAAAGTAAATGGCAACGCGACGAGGAACTTGGCGGAGACTTTTGCTAAGAGAGGCCTGTTCTGATTAATGCCGGTCCAAGGGATATAGACGTATAGGAACTCACCAAGCTCCAAATGAAGCGGCCATCGCTGCTGAACTCAAGTCCCATCCTAACACTGGCGCAACCAAGTACGCGCTTCCGAAGATGTAGAATCCACCGCTGAGGATACTACCAGTTATACGATGTGTAATCGATAGGATCCATGGGATCTGTGGTTGGTAGATGGCGAGATGTGGGGATACGGGTCGGTTTTTTCGTTGCTCTACGAGGATCTTATATGAGTCGGCGGGTGTGAGGCCAGGAGATGTTGCTGCATGACTTGAGGGAGGTTAGTTATGTATAGCGCAGAGGGGGGTGTGATATGGCGGGTGTACCGATTCTGAATCTTGGAGATTGATAGAGGTGCGATGGCGATTTTTGAAAGGGCAAGCTGTTGTGAAGAACCATAACCACCTGCTGCTACTATCGCCCAGTACGTCAGCATATATCCTCATACATACTCATATATGCCCTCGTTGCTTCTCTTTGATCGTCTGCCCCTCGTATAGTCGCCAAGTCTGCTATATGCCGTCCCACATTTCTTCACGCTCGAGCTGGGGCGCCTACCTCTTCGCAGCGATTGCTGAATCGTTCTCTGTGCCAACATCGTGGATATAGCGTCTTGCGTAGCGTAGCAGAGTAGGAATTCTGTATATCTTCCTTTCGCAGAGGTAGAAGGCGAGCTGACAATGACGTTGGTGATACTCTCGTCGCAAAGGTCGTCGTCGTCAATCAACGGCGGAACTAATCGGCCTCGCCAAGCTTTAGTAGCAAAAAACTCCCTCGGCATTGCCCTCCAATCAGAAGTCCCCAATTCCTCATCCCCGCGCCACTCTTGGTCACATGACGCTAGTATTACATAATCACCATTCCTCCATCCAAATAAAATTTCTCGTCGCGAAACGTCTTCCCTCTCCAATTATCACGAACATCTCCAAAACCCACAACCCACTCTAACCTTTATGGTGGTAGTAAGGCATCTCTCATAATGACTAGCTGATGGCGTTTTGTCGTCGGTATTGGTTGTTTTTCACTTTTGGGTGTTCGGAGAGGAAAGGATCTGTCGTTAATCTCGACCTCCGCTGTGGAAAGATGGCGAGGTCGTTTCATTTTATGATCTACATTGTTTTTGACGCAATTCTTATGAAGGAGAGGATGCTCGCTTGAGAAGGGGATGAGTGGGATGTTGATGCGGTTGTCAGATTCTTCGCGATCGTCACATTATACAATGTTGGTTAGGGAGGGCCCGACTCGGTTGGTTGGTTGGCAATCGAGTGTAGTGGGTGGTACGACAGCCCTTGGGATTCAAGCCTCAATGAAGATGCTCTGTTACCGCTTAAATGGCGGGCATGCATATATTCAAATCCCGCAGATGGACTGATGTAACACCACATGGCTTGTAAAATCAACAAAAGCATGGATGGTCGGTCAGTATCTACCTATGTACCCTGCCGTGTATCTACCTATGCAAGGACTAAAAATCATCACCTCTCCTTCGTTGACCTGCCTAATTGCTCTCTTCTTGACTCATATGAACACTTCCAATCCTCACATACATCTTAACACCACCAACAACCACAATGACCAGTAGTCCAACTATCATATTCGGCGCCGGAGGCATTGGCCACACCGAGAAATCCTTCATCTTTACCTGGGAAACATCAGAAGCCGTCTCAGAAGTATCATTCACACTGCAAAGTCTCGACATTCACGAGCTTGATTCCTCTGCATCATATCCACCCGGAAATGCATGGCATACCGAGACACTCCTGGGCGAAGCGAAAGCTGTAGAGAAGGGTTACATCATCGACTCCAAAGTCTTGAAGTACGGACCGCTGAATGAAGAGAACATAACGTCTAGTGTTAATAGAACGCTTAGTCTTCTTGGGTGTAGCAAGATTCGGATTTTATACGCTCATGAACCGGATCCTACGACACCTCTTGAGGAAACTGCTGCGGCGCTTGATAAACAATTTCGAAGGGGGAAGTTTGAAAAGGTGGCTTTTGATCAAAAAGGATATCAGAAAAAGATGGGATTTTGACAAGTCCAAAGATGGGTCTTTCGAATTATTCGGTCGAGCAGGTAGCTCGCTACTTTGAGATCTGTAATAGGGAGGGGTTTGTTCGACCGTCGGTTTATCAAGGTCATTACAATGCTCTCATTCGCAGGCACGAGGAGACTCTCATGCCGCTCTTGCGTAAGCATGGTGTTGCATATTATGCCTTCCGGTTGGTGCCTTTTGCTTTCCTTAATACTCGGTACCTCTTGGTACCAACGAGTAACTTAACAATATAATTCCATCAGTCCACTCAGCGGAGGTATCCTCACAGGAAAAGTGACATTCGCAACCGAAACACTCACACGCACACGCTTCGCAGGCGAAAGCACACAGCAATACTTCCTGAACACATTCGACAAGCCTGAAATCCATGATAAGCTGCGGACTTTGAGTGAAACATGTCAGCAATTCGGCGTGTCACTCAGCGAGGTTTGTTTAAGGTGGTTGGTGTATCATTCCGCTCTGGGAGGTGACGATGCGATTACTCTGGGTGCGAAAAGGTTGGATCAACTTGAGGCCAATGTTGGAGATTGCAGGAAAGGACCTCTGTCACAGGATCTGTTGAAGGCTGTGGAAAGTATGTCTAGTGGTGGGTTGGTACTTTAGGGGAGTTGGAATTAGGGGGTGAGTGTTGGAATTGGAGGTGTCATTGGAATAGCTTTGTGAACGTGTTCAACGGTTACTACAGGTAAAGCCCAGAGCGGTTGAGCTTCCATTATGAGTCTCCCGTTCTAGAGCTTTTTAAGCACTTCTCATTTCTTTCTCGATGAAGTTTTGGTGTTTGAGAAGTAGATTTTCTTATGTTCAAATATATAGGGTCAATTATCTTAATACTTCAGCATAACCATATGACTTTTCCTATGAAAAGGACGGGGGATCTGGTACTCTGGCCACAACCAGGAGCATTTGGGTGGATCAATGTCAAATCTTATTTAATTGTATACCACATACCTGCACAATTCTAGTAAAAATAAGTGTGGAGTTCTTTCGAAATTTCAGAAACCGACTCGAAGTGTCTCCCGACCTCTTGTCAAAATATCTCTCCAATAATCCCACAAATCTATCTCTTCACCCAGTGATTTGGTGTCGCGTTTCCAACACCGGGCCTATGTACACCTTCCTTGCATGCAGAATATAGTAAGCAATCGCAAACAGCACCACCGCACCCCCCATCAAACTACTATAATTCATCGTCGCTGCCACCACAGGTGTAGCTGAAGGCCAGAAGCTAAAGAATAGCACAATGGTAAGGTAGATGCAAGCGAAAGCATTATTGGCAATGCCAAAGACTCCACGGAGACGCCATGGACCCCAGACTAATGGTGCATTAACGGTATTAACCATATCTATAGGGGAGTCCGAGGAGAGCCTGATTGCGCCTGTGCAGCGTCTGTATAAGAGGAGGCTGGCTGCAAGAAGATAAGATGTAAATAGTCCGACAACGGTCAGAGATACGAAGACGTTGAAAGCGGTTGCTGAGCCGATGGTGATCAGGGCAAGGAGGAAAGAGATTGTCATGGTTACTGCGACGGACCAGATGGGCACGGAGGTTCGCTTGTCAATCTAAAATCAGGTTTAGCGAGTAAAATTCGGAAAACGTAAGGAGTGGTGATTACCTGTTGAAGTTTCCGCCATCCAGGTAGTCCTCTGTCTCTGGCAAAAGACCAGAACATGCGGGATGTTGAGGCTAATAATCCGACTGTTGCAGAGAGAGAAAGTACGATGATTAGTGAAGCCATGGCAGCGCTTCCCGCCCTGGAGTGCGTTGCTTGCAAGAAAATCTCCATGAATGGATATCCCGTGTTTGTTGCAAGTACGACGTCGATGTCGCCTATACAAAATAAGAATGTTAAAATCATTGCGAATCCCGTCACTCCATTTAGAACAATGGTTAGCATCACCGACCGTGGTACAACGACTGAAGGATTGTGTATCTCTTCAGACATCTAATTCTCTGTAAGTAAGATCCTAGTGCAAGAGCAATAGCTCAAGATAGATCATCTATCTTACATGAAAAGCTGCGTCAGCACCCAAGAACCCATAAGCGGGTCCCAAAAGTCCAACGAAGAAGGACAGTCCTTGAGTTGGCCATCCTCCATCGTTGTTAAAACTTGTGAAAACATACGACGGCTCGCTATGTTTTCCTAGCACAACCAGTGGAATCATGATACCAAAGAATCCAAGTACGTGAAGGATCAATATCAAGCCCTCAAACTTTGGCAGCAGACCACTGACAACTGTATTGATAAACACTGCAAAAAACAATACGGCCCAGAATAGCAATGTGCCGTGCCATCCTTGGGGGGAGTAGTCGGTGACCGTAAGCGCGATCACGCCTTGAATCATGGTTCCCGTCAGATATGAGGCTGAAGCAACGCCCGCCTGCCATCCACCAACAGTGAGCCAACCGGTAATATAGCTGAGGAACTTCGATGATGAAGGGGATGCAAGCATTGAAACCCACTGCCATGAATTAGCAACAAAGTTTTCACATCAAACAAAGAGAGATGGGTGATTGGTTGGGATTCCCTCTGGATATTGAGAATGGGAGGGGAGGTGAGCTTGAGGCAGAATGAAACAGTCTCTTACGTGGTACTGTCCACCGGAAGTAGGTGCCATGGAGACCAGTTCAGAGAGCGCCGCGAACGTACTAAGTGTTCCAGCCCAAACAAGAAGAAATCCATAAACCATTCCCGCTGGACCGCCATTTGTATACCCCGAGGCAAATAGAATCAGTGTTGCTTCCCAGGTGACTAAAACGGTGCAACTAAATCCTAGAATTGACATGAAACCAAAGCTTCGCTAAACACAAGGTTATCACTCAACTCTTGTTTGTTTGCAGAAAGATACATGTCTACCTTTAAAACTGGCTGCTTTCCCAGTCGGATTAGAGCGCTATTATCTCTATCGATGTTAATCCCACGGGTCTCGAAAAGGGACTGCCCTTTGCCCGTGGCATCAAACTCGTGAGTCTCCATAGCAAGTTGTCAAGAATAGTCCCTGGACTAATCAACGAAAAAGATTCATTAGTTTATAAAACAAAAACGGAACGCTAAGGAACAGAAATAAAGCAAAAATCAACGGGACAAGATAAATACTTGCAGAAACCTCACGATAGACTGACGCTTCAATAATTACCATACGCGGTAAAAACTTCCAAAGCAGGAACCATCTCGAAACGGGACCAACACCACAACACAGAACAGAAAAAACCACCACCTTCCTCTTCAAAACGAACGGCACTTCCCTCCCTCTTTAACCCACCTATAAAAAATGACCATCTTGACTTCTCCATGAGATTCATGTTGGTGGCGTCTTGGCTGGAGCGGATGTAACCCTGACAAGTTCCGGAAAGAGCTCTCTGCCTTATCTACGTATGCTCCACATTTATTGATGTACGGTACTGCGTGGTTCAGTTCATGCCGTAGAATACTGTGTTCGGCATGCCGTGCCTTTGGGTACTGTACATTGCCCGAATTCGGGATTTTGAGAATAACTTCATTATGTTACTTACACTCTCCCCTAGTAGTATCTCTTAGTCGGTACGAGCGATCTTGCAGTCAGGAATCAGCGCTTTAAAAACTTTCAAACTAAAACTCCCTCAAAATAATCAGGCACGTCAATTACCCGATTCTGGGTAGGTTTATCCCAGTTAGAGAGAGCTAGCTATCTTGTCATTCGGAATTTCTCAAGAACATGCAAATAAATCAAAAATAAAGAACGGTACTATGGTAACCCTAACATCCTAGTTTTGGATGGTTGGTATATTGTAACTGCCACACTATGGATCTGAGAAGTTTGGATATGGCTGTGGCAAACTTGTTAGTCTATGTTATAACGCGCTTCTTTTGTAGCTCTGTAAGGCGTGGGATAAGCGAGGTAGCAAGTGTAGAACAAGACTTATAATAGAGGTTGTGAATACTATAAAAGTATTTATATATACATGTAAACCGTCATTATCTGGGCTTGTCCTTTCTTGATATTGTTGCTGTTTATTATAAATCTAGCCAACCTACCGATATCATTCTTTATAGTTGACTTTATACCCTCTTTTCTACTATCTTGGTTAGAATAGTTATACTTACTAGTGCACTAGCTATTAGTTAATAGCAAAGTAATACTTAGGAAGTACTTCTTGTTTTAGTCAGATAGAGCTTTCGTGGGGCTATTTAGGGGATGTAATTCGATTCTAGATAGACTCTTGTTATTAATGTAAACAATAGGTAATTCAATAGTGAAAATTAATCAAATAATACTATGGTAACAACGGTACATAAGAATCGACCACTAAGTTAAATATTATTGTTACAATAACACAAATCGCGTAGTGTTACAGCGCGGTCCGATCATTCCTTGCGACCGTAAGCGAGAACCTACCTCCATGGCTCTGGAAGAACCTAGACCCAGCATGAAAGATCTTGCGAGCCCCAAGGTGCTGAGAAAGATAATGTCCAACTCCCACGGGCTACCAGCCTCAAGAATATATGCTCTACTTTCCCAGTCTCGTCGACACAGGGGATCTAAGGAGCTAGCCACAGAGTGTGATATATTTACCAGGAAAGCAGAAAACCAACGAATGCCAAGGTTACCCAACACGGAAATATTGATTCGTGCTTCTGCTTTATATGTCATGGAAGTTTGAAAGATAAGGCATAGGAGGCAATATGAGTGGTGGTATTCCATTTGAAGTTCACGGAGAATTTATGCCATGGGGATCCCAAAAATTGATATTTGTGTCCAGAAGCGCCTTTTACTTGCAATTACTCGCGTACCCTAGCCAATTTGTCAGAACGTCGATTCTTAATTCTCTACACTGCACTTCCTCGGTTCAAGATACTTACCGATCTCTCATTTGAATCTCTCTATAGAATCATGAACGATGACACACAATTGGTCATCACAGATACTAACAAGTCTCCGTTAGTCCAGATCATTGTCTGGCTTCTTCTATCAACGTCTGTTTTGACCGTCCTTGTCCGAATTGCGACTAAAACACTCTACGTCCGGAAGATTGAAGCAGACGATATTTTGATTCTAGTAGCAGTGGTATGTTTGTTTGCTTTCTTTGGGGGACATCGAAACCGTTGCTAACAGCTGCACAGATTCTAGCTATAGGACAGTCCATCGCTGTGTTGGTTTCCACTAATTATGGATTTGGACAGCAAATCAATACGCTCCATGACTCTCAAATCGAAGCATTAACTAAGGTATTTATCCATCCACCAAAGACTATTCTCGTTACAAGTCTAAAGTTGCTTAGTCCCAATATGCGGGCAATATACTGGGCACAGCGGTGTTATCTCTCATCAAGCTATCAGTGCTTTCTTTCATCAAATCCTTGACAGCTGTTAGCCTTCATCGCCATTTAGCGACAGGGCTACAGGTCGTCATAACTATTTGGGCCGTGTCTGCTGCATTCGCTATCGCTTTCCTCTGCGGTGTCCCAGCTCCCTGGAACTACTTCCATAAACCTTCCAGCTGTCTCGATCACCGACGGAGATTTTGGACATACCACGGAGCAATGAACATCGTCACAGAGACAGGGCAAATTCTACTAATTCTTGGAATCATTTCCCATCTTCACGTACCTCGAAAACGAAGGATGAACCTCTGCTTAATCTTTGGAGCACGAATCTTGTGGGCTCCATAATCAAACATGCAAGCTCCTACTTTCCACTGACACATTTTCAGCGTTATTGCCATGATAGTAACCCAGCTTGTATTCCTACACCAAGCTTCGTCATCTGAAGATTTAGCATTCGATCTCTGGCCGTATGTTACATGCACACAGGCAGTGCAGTGTGTGAGTTTTTTCACGGCCTGTATACCTTATCTAAAGCCATTCCTGAAAAGCCTGGAGTCCGGCCTCTTCAGGGTTGACGACCTCCATGGTTTTGGAACAACAGCAGGCGTTGGTCGAGCGGGAGGGAACACAAAAGGCTCCAAGGGGAAGTTTTCGTTAACTGTCGAAGAACCTGTGCCGAGTCCTACGTTGGAGCTAGATGCACTTCGGACCTCTCAGTTACAACCCTACACAAGAATTACAGCTGTCCGAGAAGAAAACCCTTCGTGGGATCGTCGAAGCGAAACGAGTCAGTCGAGAATAATAATGGAGAGAAGAAGCTGGGAAGTCAGCGTTGGAACAATTGGTGCATAAGTAGCTAGGTGACAGTTTGCTTGGCTTGTAGAATATATTATATATAGAAGCTGTGTATTTGCTTTTGAACTTCGGGTATTAGATCGTACTCCTGGAATCTTTGGACCATTTCCTATCCAGGTAAATCTTACTCGGAAGAGCCTGGCCTGTGGAGTAACTCGTAGCGGATGGTTGTTCGTTCACTTGAATCACTTCTCATAGTGACTTCATTCATGTATCGTATTATCGCATATGCAACAGAGCAGTCAAAGTACTCATAGTAAACCGAGTATACGAGTATAATGGAAAATATTGTCCTAGAGGTTTTGGTTACAATAGCATCTTCCGGGTTGAGTTGAGTTGGCACTACTACTCAACACAACTCATTTCCAACGCCGACCGTGGGTCGGTAGAACGCACCGCGCGTCAACGTGAATGGCACGTCTCCGACGCCTCAAGCTACTAGCAGAAAGTCAGCGATTCGAGCACGGGGAAGATCATCGGTGGGGCGTTGTGGAAAATTTGTCCTACGAACCCTTTCGAGAAGACGGAACATGAAGATGCGTAAGCCCACACTTCTTTCTGAACAATAGATAAGCAGTATTTACTGTAGCTCTCTGTTTTCCGAGAATAGTGATTCGGATTCCAGGGCGAAATATGAGCTAAACTTCGTGTTTCCAGGTACTGGTTCCCAGAAGGGGGAGAGCGTGAATTCGTCAACGAAGCTTTAGAACGATTTGAACCCCCGAGAGCGACGATGCGACAGCGACTTCAAGTTTGTAGGATGCCTTCGTGACCATTGTTATGGATCGTTCAACTAATCATCGAGTTCGCTGGTAATACAGACCTTAACATCATCTTCATCCAGTAAGTCAGATAACTTCTTTCGCAATTCCAAACCTGTCGAGTCAATTTCAATTACAAGAAGAACCGATAAATCTCATCTCCCACCCATTCCAACCTCTCAACTCCCATCCCGATCCCCAAACTCCTCTCTCCCCTCTAATTCCCCACAGTCCCACCTACAGACGCCTCGGAGCCGCCAGCCTAATTATGGACTGGGGCATCGAAAAGGCGCAAGAGGTGGGCGTCGAAATGTGGCTGGACGCAACCATCTACGGGATCCCGCTTTATAAGAAGCACGGCTTCGTCGTGGTCCAGGAGAACTCGTTGGATCCGCGGAAAGAAGATCCAGGTTATCCTTATAGCGATGATCTTAGCATAGGCAACGACATTATTGTATATTTAAGTATTAGGAATATATAATATAGTGCTTACTAATTCTTATATAAAGCTAGTAATCCACTAAATCTTAATACTAAGTGTTAGCTTTATACTTAAAAATATAAAGAACTTATATATAATTACTAAATTTTGAGCATTATTAGGTAGGTATAATTTCCAAGGATATAAACGAGGTTATCCTTATATCCAGTATCCTTATATCCAGATTGATCTGTATAGCATGTACGTTAATCACTAATTTCATGTCGCGTAACGACTTCAGTTGTAACAGTTGCAAACTAATTGCAGATCAATTGTAGATCAATTGTAAATCACCTCTTAATTCGATTCCGAGACTTTCGGCGTAAGTATACTCGTACGATTATAGTAAGTAAGACTTTATACTTTCTCCCAGGCGTAACAAACGTTAAATTCAATGGACGTGCTAACCCTGTTTCCACTGAAAAATCCCCGGTACATCTACGAAGTACTAAAGATTTACGTTTGTTACGCCCGGGAGGAAGTACGGAGTATAGACGTTGAAACAACCACCAGAACCCAAACTCCTTGGCTCGTAAAGTGGGCTCAGAGTGGGTATCGCGAACCCAAAAATGGAGATTTACATATGCGTCGATAAGGGGATACCACTGAAATATTTCGCGAATTCCCCTCTAGGAACTCGGTGGCAGAGATTCTCGTACACGTACTTGTACGAAAATTTCGTATATATGCCTAATTAGGTAGTTGAAAGTAGAGATTTGAGTACTATAAAGTAGGCGTCTCTATTTTTCAGATTTTATACTTTATTATCCTCTACTAAGCGAAAATAGAGGTACGTAAGAGGGCATTTTAGAAGAAAATGTTATACTTTAAGAACTAATATAGCCTATAATTAGCTTTTAAGAGAGTTTTAGTATAACCTAAGCTTTCCGTCAGCTATCTGTCTATATTACGGGGCCTTTCCCCCTCCCTTTACCTCTACCTCCGTAAACCACCTGTAAGTACTTGGTCGTTTTCACCTATCCTTCTCCCTCTCCCTCCCTACCTGTAAGTAAAGGGTCTAGACAGCTCGGGTCGCCCCCCCTTCCCCCCTTGTCACTTTCTGATATACCTCCACATGAATCGAACAATTCAATTGGCTTAGAGGGCTATAGCGTGGGGATATACCCTACCTATAACAACTCGTATACAGGGGGGGGCGACCAGAGCTGTCCAGACCCTTTACTTGCCGTTTCTACCTGTCCCTCCCCCACTGTCCATCCTTGTAAGTACTTTCCTACTTTGCTGTCCTGTAAGTCTCTACTTCTATTATACCCCCATTACCGCCCCCCTTTCCTATAAACAAGTAAACATATAAACCTGTAAACCTGTAGAGAACTGCGTCTTTGGTAGGAGATTTAAGGTTTTACGCCTACCCTTGGTATACGAAAATATACGCGCTAGGGATAGTTTTGTACCCCGGGACGGCCCGTAGCGGGTGTTAGATATTTTCGTACACATTTGGCCCCGATTTCCCAGGGAGTCGAGGGTCTGAGATCTGATTAACATACTAAAATAAATTTAAAGCTGACCTCCCTCGTACTTTACCGATGCGTCACTTTTCAGATGACTCTACCCAGACCCAGGTGGCAATAATAGTAATGGTATACCAGGAGATTTGCCGAGAGTTTATAGAATGATAATCAATGGAGCAACAGAATATTCAATATATTTGATTCGAAACACTCAGCCAACAGGAACAGGTGTATTAAGGCTTTAAATATAACTTCAACATATCTTTATTGGCCAAAGACAAACCAGTTAGTAGTATTGTAATAAACATATATATGGTGCACTCTGTGTTCAGGTTCGAGAATAACATGTATGCGCCAAATCGCCCAGAGGTTAGTATGTATATATACGTACATGTGAGCGTCACCTTCTTCCCAGGAAACACTTCGCTCCAATTATTGGTGCCATAACTTAGAGAAGTACTACGAACTATCTCACGATGTCAATGTATAATTCAATTCATCCACGTGCTATGTAACCGCAGATACACTTGTGAGCCAAATTCGTTCAATTGAAAATAGTGCTGCAATTGAACACTGTCCGGTAGTGCAGTTTCATTCATCTCCCTGTAGGCTTCATAAGGGTTCTTTAGGTATGTGGTATCGTGTCCATCGTTTACCTTTTGCTTCCAGGACTCGACGATCCCATCGACTTAATATCGGGCACAATCATGACACCTATATGACTATATCATAGCGCAATTCGATTGTGTTTTGAATCGTTCAATCTGGTTGAGAGCACATTACTTCACATACAGATGCAACCAAAAAGAAAACGATTATATAAAAATTTCCGATTCTTGTTACCGCTTCCCCAACTCCGCATTATTATACAGCCAAATTTCCCAAAAACAATCATACAAAATACAGGGAACGCCCCGAGAAAACATACATTCACCCTTTTGAAGTCCGAACTCCGTCCTCATTAATAATCCGAGTGCCGAATGCCCAAGCAAACCACAAAATTGGATACATGAAAAGACTCATATGAACACCAACACATCCACCGCTCCTCTTGTTCCTCTCGCGTAGTCTTCGGACACTAACGACCACGCGGCTCGAAAGTGCCTCAAAGCGCAAGCCAATTTGCGGTGACATGAATTGGGGATGTGCTGGCTATGGAAGTTTGCCTTTGTCAAGGTCGATTTCCAAAGCATGGGGAAGATCTCAAGCTACCAGGTTAAATGCCCACATCAACCTATTGATTTCCGTTCTCCTTTTGCTTTTGCTTTGGCTCCTTCTTTGGCTTTGGCGATTTCGGTTGCTTTTGCTTTCTTACACCACCAAGGGCATGTGGTAGGGTGAAGTGAAACTTTTTACCAGCAGTTGACTTGCCAAGTTTGCCAAGTATGTTTCCTCCGATAAATTCTGCAACAGCTCTCTTGTCCATCTTTTGCTTTGGCTGTGTAACTGGCCAGTTCCATGGTTCTGAAGAAACTGGCTTGGGCTGTGGAACTGGTGCTCGCTGTGGAACTGGTTGTAACTGTGGAACTGGCCTTGACATCCACTGTTCCTTTGGAGCTGTCATTGCCTGTTCCTTTGGAGCTGTCACTGACTCTGACTTTGACATTGACTGTGCCGGAGGAGCTGTCATTGACTCTGCCTTTGCAGACTTTGGAGTGTCAAATGGAGAGTCTGGCACATTGTTTGCCCCTGGGCTACCTGGCTGTTTTCGACCACAGCAGCCACCTGGAACGTTTATTTGAAGCAGGGTTACGTGAGCGTGAGTGTGTTTGTGTTTGACGCCCTTGCCCATTACGGCAAGCATGTTGTCTGTGATCATGTCCGTCCCAAGGTTAAAACCCAATATTCTCTTGGATAGGGATTTAGGACCGACTTTGGCGGGCATTGGAGGACAATGGCATGCTTGCTGATTAGGCTTCGCTCCCTTTATTGGAATAGGGGCTCCAGAAACCAGAGGCACGAGAACAGCCACACTGGCCAAGAAGTTAAGAACCAACATAGTAAAATTTGATTTTGTTGATGGGAAAAATGAATAAAGTGGTTGGGAAGCTTTGGAGGCGAAAGAATGGATATAAAAACAAGACTGATAATATTAATGACAGTATCGAAGAGAATGAATGAATTATAAACGAATGTGAAAAACGAATGTGAAAAACGAATGTGAAAACCGAAGCTGGTACTAGCTCTGTAGTTTGATAGTGGGACAGAGCTTCTTTCTTATACTTCTAGGAAACGCATCACAAATCTCTAAATCTAAAAAAAGCCTAAGAACAATTGACTCGAACGATTGATAGCTCCTAAACAGCGAGGGGGTTTTCAGGTGGGAAGGACGTGCCAGCCTAGCACGTGCGGAGCTGTCGTTTAAGCGCATTTTGTGCCAAGGTTTACGAAGGTCCAGCTAGGTTTACTAAATAGAGTCTTAACAAAAAGGTTAAGGAATAGGTTAAAAAAAGCTTGAGATATCTCGAAATTGAAGTTTAGGTCTTGTTCTAAAGCAGCTGCTTGTTCTATAGTTGTTCTAATGATTTTATATAAAATATTGTATCACGTAAGAAATTATGTTCTTCCTCCGCCCACCTAAATTAGGTGTATTCTAATAGCTTGGCATTGCTAAACATTTTTTAGTATTCTACGCGAGTGTGCTCATTCCTTGTCAAAAAAATCCTCCGGGCGGTCTCCCGGTGGACAAGATAAGTGGCAGTCTTGGCACTAGGATTTTATAGCGATGCACGCAAAATCGACTACGCGAAGACTGCCACTTGCTTCGAACTATCTTGTCTACCGGGAGGCGGTTTAGGAGATGTAATGTAGGTTTACTAGGGTTTGACGAAGGTTTACAGGGTCAATTCCAGGGTGAAAACGGGGTGCGAAATAGAGGTAAATTAGCCCCTTTCAGGGAGAATCCAGGGGTATTTTAAGCGCTGCTTTTTCGACCTTTGAGGCTATTCGCAAACCACCACACTTCTCGCTTCTTTTTACTATGGACTCGTACCGCATTCTAATACCTAAAACCAAGCGCTATCGCTCGCCAGAGCTTACGCGTGATGCCCGCCTATAGATTTCTACCCTATATTTCATTGCTGGCTGGTCTGTAGACTATATTATACTATAGACAGGGTATAGTGAGCGCCAGGTGAATTATGCCCTTGCCCACCGACTTACCCTATACTTCTAAAAGAAGAAGTGTAGGCGTCCGACTGAATACGCCCTAGCGGAAGCACCTTGTGGACTAGGTTACAGCTAATAGGCAGAACAGAAAGACTCGGTGGTATGATATTCCAGGCTTTTTAGGCTAGGATTATAGGGAAAAGGCTATTTGTACGGCCCTGGTTAAGGTTATCTCGGATTCCGGCTATCTCAGCCCTTAGCCGCTGGTTACATGGCCGGTTCTTCCCCCGACCCCCTGCCCCGACCACCCCTATCTAATTATAACCTACCCCCCGAAACGGCCATCTAGCGTCTAAGTGAAAACAGGGATTATTTATATAATAGGCTCTAATTTAGATACTAGTTAGGGTCTAAAAATTAATAATATAGATCTTTTATTTATATATAATAGTTTATATTTATTATAATATTTATTTTTATAATTTTAAATATAAATTAAAGCCCTTTAATTAAAGTACTAGCCTAGATATATCGTATATAAATCGAACCTATATTATATTTAATATAGAATTATAAAGTAAATATAATATATAGAGTATATAGTTTAATAAAACTTAAATATATTTTTATTATAATATTAACTATAATTATAATAATATAATATAACTTTATACTACGGTTATATTAAGCTTATAAATATATATATTATATAGAGTAAATTAAAGCGCTTTCTTTTAAACTAATATAAAAGTTAATATAATAAAAACTAGTTCTATTATAATATACTTATTTTTAAATAAATAAATATATAAGTAAATATATATAATCTTAGTATAAGAGTTCTTAGAGAGATTATAATCTAGTTAAAAATCCTAGAGTCGCGATATAGATTTAATTCTCGTTCCTTAGATCCCTAAAGTAAGTCTTAAGGAGATTAAGAATTCGAGAAATAAGAGTAAAATCTATATTAAAATAAGAGAATATTAAACTAAATTAAAGTATATAAATAAAAGTTTTAGTACTTTTATTTTTACTTTATATATATTTAAAAACTAAATACTTTAAAATAACTTAATAATCTATAATTATATTTAACTCGCTAATTAATATTATATAGAGTTAACTAAATACTATTTATTAAGCTTATATAAAAGTTAGTAGTACTAGAACTAACCTTAATATACTTATTTTAAAAGAGTAAAATTACGTTTATTATTTAATTAAAAAGAGCTTCTTACTTTTATTAACTATTTTACTAAACTACGTTTTATTATAATAAGACCTAGTAGTATTTATAAAGTAAGTAATATAGTTATAAAATAGAACTAAAAGAACTATATTATAAATTCTATTTAAAGAATATAAAAATTACTATTTTTAGCTTTCTTATAATAGTTTAAAATATATAATTAAAAGAATACTATAAAAATAAGATAATTAGAAATTTTAATATTAAAAGTATTAGTTTAAGTATACTCGAATATTATATTTATATAGGTAATAAACTATTAGAACTTTAAAATCTTTATTAAAAAGTTAATTTAAAGTCTATAGTTTAAAAGATTATTATTTTCCCTTAAACCTTTAAATAAAGGCTATTTATAGTAATAAATAGCTTAATAGTATAATATATAAGTCGGGGGTTAGCTATAAGCCTAGTTAGTTAAAGTAAAAGTAAGTAAGTTATATAAGGGAAAAGTAAGAGATTACTACTTAAAGCCTTTATAAAAAGGGTTTAAATACTAAAATAAAATTAAGAAAAGCTTTACTAGATAGTACTAGAGAAAAAGTACTTATTTACTTCTAAGTATATAGTAGATAAGCTTACCTAAGCTCTTAACTATATTAATTAAACTAATAAATAGTAGAATAAAGTACTCTTTATAGTAATCTCTTTTAAAGATCTTAGGAATAAGGGAAAAATCTATATTAAAATAAAAGAATTTAAACTAGATTATCTTTATAGATTAAATATAAGCTAACCTAGGTATTTATATAGAGTAATCTACTATCTAGTAAATTAATAAGATAAATTATAAGGATTATATAGTTATATAATACTAAAGAAAGATTAAGTAAATATTTTAGAGGTTTATTTATAGTAAACTAAAGAGAGTAAAAGAGCTTTTTTAAAAGAAGGATTAGAAATATATTAATACCGGGAGTTATTCTAGGATTATTATACTAATTATAAATAATATTATAATATAATACCTATAAATAAAGTTTAAATAGAATAATATAAAGGAATATACTACTAAGTATATAATATTAGTTCTTAAGGCTTATAGAATTAAGCCTATATTATAACTAGTTAACTCGCCCGACCTTAATCTAATTAATACTATATAGGACTAAATAATAAACTATATTTAAGTAAACTACCTAGAAAACTACTTCTCTTATATTAGACTTAGAGCGGTAGTATAAGAGACCTAGGAGTTTATTCCTAAGGTAAGAATTACCGAACTAATTAGAATAATACGAGATAGGTATTTAGACGTTATTATAGTAGATAGGTAGTAGAAAACGTAGTAGAAAAAGTAGTACTCTAATAAAAACACCCTTGAAAACCTTATATTAAAACCCTAGTAAACCTATATTTATTTCGCCTAGGACGAAGTAATAACTTAAAGGGCTTTTATTCTTTTTTATAGCTCTATAATATTACGGTAAGTTGAATTAGTCTAACTGTAGTAGAGGTAGAATTATTAGAATTATTAGAATTAGGATAATATATAAAACTACTAATATAATGTAAGTACGTCTTACAAATTTCAACTATAGAGAACTTTAAACATGGCGATATGATATTCTATATTCACCCTAGTTTGGAACTTCCCTACCTTGGAAATACTTGCGACTAATGATTTACTTGCATCTGGTGATTTCCGTACGACCAGCTATCCCATACTCTCTCTGCCTGGAGCCCCGCAATTTGTATGTGCACCATCTTACCTACCGTGATAAATCGTCTCTATAGCATTTAGGTGGGACGATAGTGGATAGCGCTCAAGAGTACTACTTCGTACTTCGTACTCCCTCCCAGGCGTAACAAACGTTAAATTCAATGGGCGTGCTGACCTTCTTTTCCTCTGAAAAATCCCCTGTATGCCCACTAAAAATTTACGTTTGTACGCCTGGGAGGAAGTAGAAGCTCGAGTAGAAGTTGGTAAGATCACCTTGCAGGCTACTCACAGGTTAGACTTCTATGGGTCCCTAGGTAGCAAAATCTAACTGTGATCTTCAAAGCATAAGAAGTCAATCTAAGAAGGCCTTCGCCGTAGACTTCCAGCTACTCAGAGTCTCCAGACAACCCTTACTACCATCCACTGTCGGCCCACCTAAATGCCATAGAGACGATTTATTACGGTATTCCTACCGAAACCGCGGAGTAATCAACCCGAGATCGCCATTACATTTATAGAATCACTACTTCAGTAAAAGTCCTAGGTTCAAAATGCCAAGAGCCTGCGTTAAGCGAGCACGTGAAAGAACAAAGCTGATTCAGTCGTCGGTATTTGTTACTGGCAATCTTTTTTTAGGTCGATCAAATTTGATATCAAGCTTCCTTGGGCATCCGTCGAAGACTTGAGCCGAGAATCTTGACTCATGAGCTAAATTCTCTCGTAAAACACAAGGTCGCCAAGTATAGAGATCTACCGGCGGTGCCGCCTTGAAACTTAGCTCGTGAGCTAGGTTCGCCAAGCATACGGTTTTGTGAATTTCAGCATGTTTTTGATGTCAAGTCCCGCGACGGAACGGAGGAGTAAGTCTTATTTCTTCCAAGGCGAAATAATTGTAGGTTTGCTAGGGTGGCTCAGCTTGGCAACAGGGTAAAACCTCTGAAAACCCTACAATTATTCGCCTAGGACGAAGTAATTCCAGTCTCGCTAATGTGAAGAGGGAGCAGGAGGTTCTGGAAATCTCCGGTAGGGAAGGTAGAAGTAAATTTATTTCGTACTTCTAGAAAGATTGCGATTGGTTGAGAAAATTCCTGGATCTGTTATTGGCTAACCTAGAAGAAGCTTTCATAATGATAACCCGAGTCACTTTCTATTGGTTTGACTTATTGCCAATAAAGTGTGATGCAAAAGACCTATATTACTAAGGGTAATAGCTAAGTCCTATGTTACATGCCGAAGTAAGTATAGCTAGCTAAGTACCTACGTCCTTATAGATGCCAAAGTACGCTAGTCCCGAAACAGTAACTACGCTCGGAGCTAGCTAATAATCATTTACTATCATAAAGCGACACTTTCTGTACGACATTCGCCCACGAACACCCGACAAAACTATGTTCAGTCTTCTTTTACTTCCATATCCTTCTACTAAAACTTTCTTTTCATTATTTGCCGGGTCTACCTCGACTGGTTCCCCGAGAGCCAGCTGTAGTTAGAGAGGGCCTCGAAGTCGCAAGTGAAACTGGAGGAGCTCCCAAGGTCGGAGCTACCTCCGTATAGGGCGAGAAGTAAGGTTTCGTCCACTTCTCTCCGTTCCATTTGTACTACAGGAAAAACTCGCTACAAGGATATGGTCGGGCCCGCATATACTAAGGATATAAACGAGGCTATCCTTATGGCGAGTTCCTTGGCATAGGCGACAGCAAGGTCATATATTTAAGTATTAGGAATATATAAGCTAGTCATTTATATAGGAGTAGTACTACACATATAATAGTATATCCTTGTCTCGAAGGCCTCCTTTTTAACTAAAAACACTAAGGTTTTATTAAGAACTTACTTGGGATTACTTATATCCGATAGATCCCTCGGAATTAGAAGGTTCTAAGGATAAAAGTGAGGATATTTTAGGTAGTAAAAAGTTTTTCGGACCTAAAAATCCTAAGGATATCCTTATATAGGGTATATCCTTAATTCTACTAATTATCCTACTAATAAAATTTAGGACCAAAATCCTAAGGATATAAACAAGGATATCCTTATAGCGAGTATCCTTGTAAGGAGTTTTTTCTATACTCCCCGTACTAATTTTTAATTACGGCACTTCTATAATACTTTCCGAAGCTATAGACTCTATCATAATATTCTTTACTAGCTTTTTCCATATAACCTTACTAACCAAACTACTGAAGTCCATTTTATAAACAGATCGCTCTAGCTCTAGAATATTCGCTAATTAAACAAAAGGGACTTTCCTTTTATTGAACCTATTATTTAATAGTCTAGTAAGCTACCTAATCTTAAATTTAATATGTTTTTCTCTTTTCTCTATCCCTTCCAGACCATAGAGTGACGAAAAAAACGTGTACACGGTCCAAATGCAAGTCCAAAGACAAGTCCAAAATAAGTATATAGCCGATTTCATCACATTCCGGGCTTCCATGCATCAATATCCATACCAAATCCAAATCAATGCGATGTATCCAACCCCAAACAAATGAAAAAAGGTCGGTTCCATACTTCGAAACAAGCGAGAAGCGAGTCTGTCCCTCTACGTCTTTCAATTCCAAGTTTTCCGAAATTCCGCGTATGTGTTCCTCCGGGGTCAAAGGGGTACAAAGCGAAGCCTTGTTGGTCCGAATGTTATACCTGAAATGTACAAGGCGAATTCTTTTCGCTAAAGAGAAAGGGGGGTAATTCGTACTTTGCTTAGTTCGAAAAAGAGAAGTGTCGAGAAGTGAGCAGAGCCTTGGCCGTGTGTTTTGCTTCGAGGCTGGTGGAAGGTTCGGAAGAGTCATATGTTTCACATGGCAAAAGCCGGTATGCCGTACGTGGTTTGTAGTCTCGTATCAGATCATGTAGGTCCGATGACTGTACAGTTTTGACTTGTCTTTTTCTTCGTGGACCTCGCTGGAGTTCAGAGGCTTTTCGTTCTTATACGGCTTGTCTGGCTTGTTCTTCTGCCTGTTCTTGTGCTAAGTTGTCCTACAACCTTTTGATCTCACAATCCAATCTGTCCAGTTCCTGATTAACCTGAGGGTCCTGGATCGTCTAGGTCTTGTCTTGTCGTAATCATGACATCAGTTGTTCGCACTGGAACATGAATTGCTTGTGTTGTATCTGAGTTCTCTCGTATTATAACGAAACGATGTTGTTTATTATATCGGATCGGTCCATGATGGAGGGGTGTCTGCTGGCTCGGTTGAGGGGTATTCGCGAGTGCAGAAATAAGTCGGTTCCCTGAATAGCTTATCGAAGAGATTAGCGGCAGCGTGGTAACACTTCTAATCAAATACTTAACCCGACTTAAGTAGTACTTAAGTTAAGTTAAATAAGTATAATTAGGTAATTCTATTAAGTTAAGTTAAGTAGTAGATTTAACTATTTAAGTAGTTATATAAAACGTAACTAAAGAGATCCTATCCCTATTCTATAAGTTATAAAGGGTCTAGCTAGCTTAGGTTTCCCCCCTTTCTTAATTACTTTCTAATATACCTCTATATAAATCGGACTATCTAATTAGCTAAGAGAGTTATATACTTATACCCTTACTATAATAAGTTATATAAACGGGAGACCCTAGAGGGGGAGACGCGGTTATCTAGACTATTATTAGCCCCGACTCTTAAGGCTAAGGTAGGGGAACGAGGGAAGGGAGGTACTCGACTAAGTATATATAGACGGACCGCCTATATAGAGTTAGCTAGCGAGCCTAGGCGCGCTATAGAGAGCCGGGCTAATACTAATTAAGTTACTTATAAGTTATTTAAATACTTAGTAAGTTAAGTTAATTAGTAATTTTAACTACTCGAATTAGCTATACTATTAGGTAAAATAAGAAAGTATAATTCTCTAACCTCTAGCGAAATTAAATTTTATATAGTAGTACTTAAGTATTAACGCTATAATAATAATATAAGATAATTATAATTTTAAAGGGAGTTCTAGTACCTTATATTATATTTAAACGATTTATTTAGATTTTATTCGAAAGATAAAACGGGTCTAGGTTCCGAGGTAGTACTACTAATTATTAGAAATAAAATAAAAGACTATTAGAATAAGCTATAAAAGTAGATTAAGGAGTAAAGCTAGCTAAAGAAGTAAGAAAGAAGTACTATAAGATAACCCTAACCGAGTAGAAGTCTCTAGAGTACTAGGTATTCTCCTAGATAACCGAGATAGGTTAGATATTAGAATTAGAGGTCTCGGCTAGCTAAGACCGTTCTATAATAGAATTAGATAATAATACTCTATTCTATAAGTAGGATTAGAAGTAATTTATATAATAATAATTAATTAAAATACCCTCTAATTTATTATAAATTAAAATACCCCTTATATAATTAGATTCTAACCGAAATACCCTTTAAATTAATACCCCTCGAAAAGGTTATAAAAAAGAAGTAGTTTTATTATTATATTAGAAATAAGAGGTATTTCTATTAAAATATAAAAGTTATAAGATTCTATTTCTTTATATTTTTTATAATATATTATACTAAAAAGTTAATAAATAAAGTAAATTAATTTATTTATACTTACTTTCTACTTTAAAGTCTACTTCTAGTAGATATTAGAGATAGTTAAACTTAGTAGTTCTTACTTTTTTACTTATACTTAGTATTAGTTCTTTTTAACTTATTATTCCTAAGCCTTAATTATATTATTCTAGTCTTTTTACTTATAGGTTATTTCTTAAGATTATACTAAGGTACTAAATCATCTTCGAGAAGCTACTTTAAATACTAGCTAGCTAGTATAATAGTAGTAGTAGTAGAAATAATAGTAATAAGAAGTTATTATTATATAAGAAATTAATAAAATAGCGCTTTAGCTTTAATTTACTAGAAAATAAATATAGTAAATATTTACTAATAGAACTACCCTACTTTCTAAGTAATAGGTAGTAATAGAAATACCCCTTTTCTTTTCCTTTTTAAGGGGTATAAAATTAGAGGGTAAGGTATTTCTATTAAAATTCAATTACCTAGGGTATATTTTACTAGTAGTAATTTATAATAAAATTAGTAGGAATTCCAGTTAATCACTAATAAAACAATATTACCCCCTAGCCAACTAATCCCTCGCTAAAGTACTTAACGCTAAATATCTACCTCTACTTATCACGCCACTTAGGAGTACCGAGTAATCGGCCCAGCCTACTCTATCCTCAAGTTAAACACAAGTCAACTCGACTACTCGTACTCGTAAGGTATCAAGATCTAAACTCTCTTAAACGACAACAATTACAAGGAGCGCTACGCTCGTAGATAACTATTCAGAAAATCCCAACTCTTCAAGTACCAAGATCTATCTATCGCCAAAAAAATAACAACCAAAGCGCTAGCACATCCACATCCACATCCACATCCTCCACCCTACCTAGCTAATCCATCCACCAAAAAAAAAAAAAAACAGTGAACCCCGCTTATAATATTCTTCCGCCTAGAAAGGCCTGAAGCTAACATCACCAAGATATCTACCTACTTGTACTAATACAGAACAGACAACGTAAAGCAGGCTAATATATACAGTAGCAAGTACGATATCTAACTCCTTTACTCAAGATCTACATACCAACCTCTTCAATTCAAATTCCAGTCCTCGTAATTCAGTATTCTATAAATCACTCAATCATTCCACGTCTGTTAACTCTGTTCTCTAGATATCGTTTTTATATGCTCGGGTACTCGTATCGCAATCACTTCAGGTACTGTAGCACGCCGTAAACTTTAGAACCATACTCCTCGTACTCGTCCTCCTAACGATATCAAAAGTTAACCAACCCATAACATAACATAACATAACATACCAAAACCGCCACCCACTCACTCACCACCCAACAACTGACTAACTAACTAACTAACCAACTAGATATATCCAAAAACCGCTCCTCACTACGACCCTTCCCTTCCCTTCCCTCCCCAGGCCGCTTCTACTCCGTAATCCCATCCTCACTCTCCACATCCCACATCCCGTCCCCTAGAACCCACTAGCACTATAACACCCACTCCCTCACTACCAATCAACCAATCAACCAATCAACCACCCACTTACCTACCAAGTCACCCAGTCTCCTCACACCAACCAGACCCCCAATACACCCATCCACCCATCCATCCTCACTCTCCACATCCCATCCACCCATCCCATCAACCCATCCACACACACACACACATACTGTATATCCACCAAGCACCCCAGATCACCACCACCACCACCATCACCACCCACTCCCTCACAACCACCAACCAATCAACCAATCAACCAACCACCCACCCACAAAGTCCCCCAATACCGTTGAACGCTATATATATTATATCCACCCCTCCACCCATCCATCCACCCATCCACCCATCCATCCTCACCACCTCCTCTCTCCCGCTTCAATATCCCGCGCGCGCCGGGGCATCAACTAACTTATCAACTTACCCCATCCCATACTATACTATACCATCCCATCCCATCCCATACCATACTATACCACAACCCAGAAGACCATGACCATCTCTCGCCTCACATAGCACAGTAGCAAGCACCCTAAAAAACAAACCAGCTACTTGTACTGTAGCTACACGGCCAACATCTCACTCTCAAGTCAAGTCCAAAAAATAGAACCACATTACTTCATCATCTCATCACACACAAACACACACACAAACACACACACAACTCCTTCAAATAAAAAACATTTCTATCTGATTCAAATCCTCTCTCCTCTCTCTCAACCATAAAAAGAGAAAGAAAGAGAAGAGGGAGAGAGAGGACAAAAAGAATATGGTGTCCTATTTGAAGAAAAAAAAAAAAGGATCGAATCAAGCCTCCATCTCCCTCCCTCATTTTCCTTTTCCGGCCCTTGCCCCCCTTTCCTTTCAAAGGTTCTCCTTCCTATCAACCTCCCCCCCAATTTTTCCACCCCACACATCCTCCCTTTTAATTCCCAGCCATAGACAGGACTTCAGGACCTTTGATATATTGCAAACTCGTTTGTGAACGTGAAGCCAGATTAAATCGTACCTCGTTTGTCCGAATTTCGCTTGAAAAGAAGAAAAAGAGTAGAAGAAAAGACAAGAGTCGAAGAAAATATAAAAATCCATAGATGTCGACCAAAACCGGCCATCAAAACGCCCTGCCCGATCCCCCCTGTGGAGGTGACTATTTGTATAGCTCTGTGCGTGACGCAGAGAAAAAAAGAGAGAAAAAAAAACTTAGTAAGACGGGAATGTGCTGGTGAAGAAAAGTAATGAGAAAATTATCGCAAAAACTGAACAATGCCGTCTATGATTGGTTGCGCTGGCGGCTAATTTCAACGAGCAGAAGCCAAAATTCCCAAGTTGGTGAAATCTGTAGGATTTCAACTTAAGAGAAACATGCCGGGGTATCGAGGAAAGATGGTGTGATGAGGTTGCAATACTAAAAAAACGGATCCAGCTTTCGTGTGCATATAGCGAATCTGCATAAGGTTGCGGGAATATGGGTATCGTACAGCCATTAAGATCTGCCACCTGTGCGGGTAAGAGGTCAAAAGATCGTGCGTGGCCTTTGCATGTAGCATAAGGCTGGCGTGGTGATGATGGTGACCGTATCTTTGGATCATAGGAATCCAGATTCAGCCAATACCCTATTATCCGAGGATTCTGTGTAAGCACGTTTCTTGGTTCAGGGATAGCTTGCAAGCATTTTAATTTTGCCAGCAAATCTCAAAGCATGAGATTGCTATAATATGCGGCTGGCTGCAATCTGACATACCTCACTATCTTTTCATCCTCCCGCTCACGGGGTTCTACCGCCAAACTCTTCTCGTACATTTCATGCACGTCACCTGCCGCTTGCATATTGCTCAAAATATAGTCTTGAAGTTCAGATACTGACTGAAGTGGATAAGGCACGTTCTGATACTGCTGAATATCGCGAATGACTTCAGCAGTCTTGGCACGCTTTGCAAAGTTTATTAGTGTGGTTTTCTTGATGATGGATGGAATACCATCTTCGATGAATGTCAGATCCGTAAGATAAACACCTAGATGGGTAAGTATTTGTTTATTTGGATTGACGTTGTCAACTGACCAAAGAAGGGTATGCAGGGTGGATTTGCGAGATGCAGGCTCTCTCTGTATTCACCAAAGTTTTTGGTGCTGCCCATAAGCCTACGCATAGATTCAAGTACAGTCAGAGTCCTGGCAGGCACCTGATCCCAAGTACGCTTGAGACGATGAATTGGTGCTGTTCCCAAGGCAGATATGATGGATGTGAGGGTGGAGTAGTTATTTAGTTGACGACATTTCTGTAAAGTTTAGAGTTTTGCAAGGGAGGACATGAAGATCAAACTTACGTCGGCTACCTGAACAAAGTGCTTGATCACCGCTACACGCCTCTTGACATCCAGTTGTGTTAGAATCATCTCCGCAACCCAATTTGTCAATTGATTGGAATGAAGAATTAAAAGCTTGACATTAGGAGCGGGTTCTGGCGCTCCTTCCCCAACTTTCTTTTGCCACGTCTTGTTCAAACATTCTGTAGGCTTTATCTTGCCATATAATTTAGACTCGACCACCGTCAATTGACGGGCAAACTCGGTAACATCAATGTCCAAAAACTTGAGCTTCTTCATATTTTTGGGCATGATTGGCTGTGGCGTAGCTTGACTCAGCGTCAGGACCAATCTCTTTGCCGTTGGATCCTGTCCTCGTAAACGTTGTTCCAACACAGTCATCAGTGGCCCTGATCCAGGAGTTTTAGTTGTCTCGACAGTGTCTTTGGCAAATGCGTAAACATCACGTATTAGAGCTTTGGTCTCGTCGCTTTGGTCTTCCATCCAAAAGTTATCAAACCAACTCTTCAGAATATTGACCACACGAAATCTTATCGGCTTCTGCTTACGATCCCTCCAAATCTCATAATCCCCTGAGGGCATGCCTTCTGGTGGCTGAATCTGGAATCGCTGAACCAAAACTTCAAAAAGTTCTCGTGCGGTGGTAAATGACCTATAGGTCAAGAGGAAAGTGTTGTTAAAGCTTGAATCAAGTTTGTCGTGCCTGGTCAATTGTTCAACTAATGCTATCAGGGTCCCACCCTTCAATTGAGGTGGGTCAGTTTTGGTATCGTAAGAGATGTCTTGCTCGTGGTCAAGTTTGAGACAGTCTGGAGGCTCATCAGAGATGCTTCCTCGAGCCTCCCGAGGAGCCTCGCCGAAAAACTTGTGGATCTTTGAACCTGAATGATTATTACCACTGAAAGATTGCGCTCCTGTCAAACCAGGCCGCAGTGCTCGGGAATCGCTCCGTTGGTGAGGGGGATGGTACGCAATGCTCTGTGTTCGATCTTTGGGACGACCATCTTCCAGATTAGGAAGAGATCTGCTATCGTTCATCTGCACTTGTTCACCCAGAAGTTGAAGGGCAAATCCAATATGTGATGAAGTGGTCTCCAACTGTTTGGCAAAATGTCGAACGTTGTTCAACCGTGCTTCTAAGGGCTCTCCCCGCACTTCAGCCCATTCGTCGCCCAATGGTCCAGCTACCGCTTGACAGCCAATAATCAAATCAGAGATGTTATCGTACAAGCTTTGCTTATGTGCTGCAAAGTCCACCAATTGAGGGTTTTGAAAAGCATTCCCGAGTGGAGAAAGATTGACTGATTCAATCGCCGAGATCCAAGGTTTAAACGTTTCTAGCACTTTTTTCGCTGATGAGCAAACATTATTTCCTATGAGCTCATGCTTATAAGGCGTTATGATTTTGTCATTCACCACGAGATGTTCCTCCAACTTTCTGATGCTCGCAGTTAACATGCGTTTTAATTCATCAAGGCGGTCCAATAACTTCGAATCCAGCATCGCAGATGGTTCTTGTTGAGCTTCCTCTTCGTCGAGGAAATTGGAATTGAGGGGGTTCCGAGATCCAAGTCCATTATTATGCCAGCTGCCACCAGTCGTGCTTCCAATCACAAAACCAGGAAGAAGCCTGGGAATGTCTTCCCCCCGCTGTTGCCTTGCAACTTCAACGTAGCTAAAAACACCTTGCAACACTCCATCTGCTTCTTGAAGGCATTTTTGGTATGATTCCGCATTGGGCCAATCTGCAGCAGCAATATGTGAAGAAATAACCAATTTAGAAAACTTGGACATCATGTCTCGGAAATGGGGGTATAATGCTTTGTTGGTGGAGATGATGGACGGCTGGCCAGAGTGATTATCTGTTGTCCCCGACCCAGCGGCGAGAAGTAGCCGAAGGTGATCAGATATGTCTTCCGCACGGCGTACATACTCCGATCTATCACCATTAATGATAGATTCTCGGTATCGGTCAATTGCCCTCTTCATGTTGGCTACTAGTCTATTCCATGTCAGTGGAGCTGATGAACCGTCGTCGAAAAACGATCGAGGCAGCGTAGCAGCGAGTGGGGGACCAAGTGCGGGGTTTGTAAAAGAAGTCGCAGAGGGACCGATGGTAGGCATCGAAGTCGACATGGCTAGATTGGAATTGGTGAATGGGTCTGCGCGTGCTCGGGAGCCAGGAGAAGTGTCACTAATCGAGTCCATAGAAGCCGCTGGCGATATGCCATCGGAAGCCCTTGATCGTCTTTTTCTTGGCTGTCCTGTTATTAGCCACTGTGTTTTTTTAGAACTTAGCGAATCACTATACCATAGAGCTTTGAGACGCTAGCATCAAGTTTTCTCCTTCCAGTTCCGATGCAGAGTTTCCTTCCGACTCATCATCTTCATCTTGCATGTAGCCTCGTGCCATCATCTCAGGTGGCGGTCTCGTTTTCTCTGGAATGTTAACATTCATCCGATTCCGAGGTCCGTTCTCGTTGGCAGATGAAGGCGATTCCAAAGGTAGCTCCATGCTACTCTCACCCGTTTCGGTATTGAAGTAGAAGAGTCTCCCATCAGGCGTAGCCTGTGGAATCCAGAAATCGGCTCTCGTGTGTCCATTGCTCGTCCCGTTGGCGGTTCCTTCCATGGGTAGGTGGGATTGATCGTCCCGTTCCGAATCGCCCTCGCCTTCTTCGTCGTCATATTGATCATCGTAATCCTCTGATTCTTCGTCCTCTGGCCCTTCATCATCCGTGTCCCCTCTCGACCCATTTTGGTGGCCTTCCAACGAGTCATCTGGGTTCGCAATCACTTGACAATAATTGCTGGGAAACCAGCCTCGAACTCCATTAATCACTCCATCCCACCAACCACTTTCCAACTGTGTAATAACCTGTATCACGTCTCCTTCATGGAAGCTCAAGCTTGTACGATCATCCGCCTCGTAGTCATAAAGCGCCCGCACGTACATCACCGGCTGCGGCGCGTTTCCCAAAAGCCCGTTCATCACAGGCGGTGATCTGCGCCTTACCGAAACTCTAGATCTTTGTCTGGGTGCGGAAGGGTCGTGAGCGGAGGTTGAAGAGGAGTCGTTTTGTGTTCGGAGGGGCGATGGAGATTGTCGCGGACTGTTCTCGGTGTATTGTGCGACTGATTCGGGGATATGACTCGATATGGGAGTGTAGTTGCTGTCGAATGTTTGCGTCTGCGTCTGCGTATGCGTCTGGTCAGGAAATATGCCGTTAGCTCGGATTGTCATGAGCATCGTGATGTTGGTCAGTCACGCACAGCTGCCTCAATTCATGTTGGCAGCAAATTCGATGCTCTCGCGATGTCGGGTGGGTGGTGGTGGTGGTAGTGGTGATGATGATGGTTGAGGACGGGGATGTTGGATGTGCAGGTGGATGGATGTGATTGGGATTTGAGGTCGAGGCCGGTCGTCAATCCATCCAAGCCGTGGGTAGTTTTAGTAGAGTCGTAGTGTAGGCAGTGAAGCGGAGCGTAGCGTAGGGTAGCGGGTTCGCGTGCGAGGGAGGGAGGAAGAAGGAGGGTACTGGTACGGGTGCAGCAGTTGGTACTGTAGGATATGGTAGAAGTACGAAGGCTGGATAGGGTATCGCTGGGTAGAGTAGGGTAGGGTAGGGTAAGGTAGGGCAAAGTCTGGTATGGAGGGGCAGAATAAAAGAACAAGAATGGTCGTGGTAGTGGTGGTAGTGGTGGTCGTAGTGAGTGGTGGTATTGGCAGTGGTCTCTCTGCTATATTGGGACTTTCCCCTAGAGATTACGATGTGACTGGTTCGCTGCGAGGGAGTTTGGCGGGTAACGAGCCACGGGCGCTTGTCATTCGCTGGGTTTGGCGTCAGCGTTACGGTCGCGAGGTCGTGCGATGAGAAAGGTCGCCGTGCGTGCAGTGCGTGAAAAGGAGTTGCAGTTGTTGAGGGTTGGGAATTGCGGATTGGGGATTGCGGATTGCGGATTGGGAATCTGACGATGGGGGAATCTGACGAAGGGGAATCTGACGATAATGGGAGCACCAGAGGAGGGAGCAGGAGGAGGAGGAGGAGGAGGGGAAAAGGTCAGACAGAGACTGGGCTGATGGATTACTTGCGAGGATCGAGGGTACGGAACAGTAGGCGAGTTCGCCCGGGGGGGTGAGTGTGGGTGTGGGTGTAGGGTACAGTAGCTGTTTGGGGTCGTTGGGTGAGGGCAGCAAAAGTGAGTAGGCCCTGCAGGCTGTACAGAAGGGGCGTGTGCGGGAGGTGAAGCTTCCGCCCTACTACTGCCTGGGAAACCTTAGCGGGAAAAAAAGATGTAGCTCCTAAATTTCCTCGAGAAGAATCGTCTAAAAACATCTAAACTCCGACTTCTTAAGATTACTTTCTGGAAACAAGAATCATATATTGAATTACATCTACATCTATTATCTAGGTATACTTACTATACACAAGTCGACAGACTTCTTTTCACCAAAGATGTAAAAACTGTCAAGTAAATAAAAAGTAGAAAAATCTAAAAGATATAAGCTTTTCCAGAGAGGTATATATAGCTTCCAGGACAATTGCCGCAGAGGCAGGTACAAGTATAGCTTCTATAACTATCTATGCAGAGGCACATCTGCAATTAATAGAACAACCTTTTCAGCTCATCATACGTGCAAAGTGCTCTCTCACAATAACGCTCTATCAATACAATGCTGCTATAAAGTACAGGCCAATGTATCTCCGTCATCGCCCCAACGCCAAACTCCTGTCCATGTATATCCCATTAATCATCATCCATTGGCATTTCATCGTCAATATACCGAATCAAAGTTATCCTCATCTCAGTCGAGTCATTTCCTCTCAAAATGTCACTGATAAAGTGCGCCTCAACCTGCATCTGAACCATTTCCAGAGCACCCCGCAATACACCACAGAAGATGTTGGAATACCACAATTCGTCTTGGGCTCGTCCATCATCAGGCAACTCCACAAAATCGGCCAAGGGATTCTCGTCGAAGATCAAGGAGAACTGCTTGCTATCGCTCGTCCAATTCGTAATCGTCGGGGTAATGTTGAGAAAGATCTTGAAGCCGACCTGAATGCTATCAGCATAAACCTCCTGGATAAATCATTCCTTTAGCAACCTTAGAGATCATATCGGCCGTTTCCTTGAAATTGGTGCATCTCCTCATCGTGTTTGACTTTGCCAGGTAATCCTCAATCAATCGCAGACCAATGTTGTACCCCATCTTCTCGAGCTGCTTATTGACCTCAACATAATCGCTCTCGTAGTCTTTGCATAGTTGCGCCACGATAGTACCGTATGTGAGAGTGACCAGCTCGGCATTGACTTTGTCAACTCGACTCCTGTATACCATGAGCTATAAGGCTATGGATTGCGGGATGCGGGACCGGATACTAACTTCCAGACTCTACTCCACGTTAGCTTTGATCGCGCAAAATTGAGGGCTAGAACCTACTCTTCTCCTATCCGTGCAGCTTTATTTGCGGAAGCCATGGTTTTATTTGGTGTTGGAAGTGCGTTGGTTGCTTGTTGACTTGAAGTACTGGAATGGTGAAGAGGTGCATTGCCCGTATGCGCCCCGCTAGCGAGATTCTGCCGCCTCGTCTTTGAATAGACGATCAAGTAAAGTATCGCGCATTATTTTCCAGCAACCTTCTCAAAAAACACCCACCAATAGACAATCTCAGCAGCTTTCGATGATGGCCGCAGAAAAACGCGCGCGCGCCGAATCGGGCGATTTCGGTTCTTCCCAGATGGTGGTATCCAAGAGGCCCAACCTGGGAGGAGAGAGCAAGGCTGTGGCTAGAGTCAATGGATCTGGCGCGAATGGGGCACTCATTCAAGCGGTATGTCAGCCTGCCATATGCATGTTCCTCAAGCTGAATGCTAAGCTTCATCGAAAGGCACTGGACTGATCAAATGGGAATAGGGACCAAGAACGACGTCGCTTCAAGCTCCGGTGATGGAATTGAGTGGCCATACGGGCGAGGTGTTTTGCGCAAAGTTCGACCCCAATGGGAATTATATTGCTTCGGGATCTATGGACAGAACGATTTGTAGGCTTTTATTCACTCGATGACCATGAGAATGTATTCTAATAGCAATAGTGCTTTGGCGAACCTTTGGCGCATGCGAAAACTACGGTGTCTTGACAGGCCACAAGGGCGCGGTACTAGATTTACATTGGTCCCGGGACTCGAGGGTATTGTTTTCAGCATCAGCGGATATGCATCTGGCTAGCTGGGACTTGGAAACCGGAACGAGAATAAGAAGGCATGTAGGCCATGAGGAAGTGATCAACACCATGGATATCAGCAAGCGCGGAGAGGAACTTTTGATCAGTGGTTCGGATGATGGATATATTGGAATTTGGGATCCTCGGACGAAAGCTGCCGTTGATTTCCTGGAGTCGGAATTCCCAGTCACAGCAGTGGCCCTGGCTGAAGCTGGAAACGAGATATATTCAGGCGGGATTGACAACGATATTAAAGTATGGGATGTGAGGAAAAAGGCAGTGGTATACTCCATGCTGGGACACACCGATACCGTCACATCTTTACGAGTCTCGCCTGATTCACAATCACTGCTTTCCAACTCCATGGACTCCACAGTTCGAACATGGGATATTCGACCTTTCGCGCCAACCGAAAGACATATTCGAACGTTTGACGGAGCCCCATCGGGAATGGAAAAGAATCTCATCAAAGCCAGCTGGGATCATGACGGAAAGAAGATTGCGGCCGGTGCTGGAGATGGAACGGCTGTTGTTTGGAATAGTCAGACGGGCAAGATGTTATACAAATTGCCTGGGCACAGGGGGACTGTCAATTGTGCAGAACTCTCCCCATCATCGGATCCGATTAGTAAGTATCTCCAGTCCGGCCCTTGAGATTTCAGCTAACACAATCCAGTTCTTACCGGTTCCTCTGACCGAAATCTGTTGCTGGGGGAGCTCAAGTGATAGCCTTCTTTTGTGACTATCACTTCACTTCCCCCGAATCAAGTATGAGAAGTTAAAAAGAGAACCAGGGCTACGTGAATATTCCCCAGTCCTCCCAAAAAGATGAAGCGAGTGGCCGGAGTACAGGCGTTACTGTACGCATCGAATCCTTCGCAACTCAAAAGAGTTAGTTACTTTCCCCTTCTAATTCAAAAAAGAGGTCTACCGAATTCGAATATCCCCAATAACACAGGTACTCTTACTTCTAAGCCGGGGACTTATCACTTGGACTTGGTAGTCCTTTCAATGAATCATTCATCTGTAGTAACTACGGTAACTACTAGTTTAGGTAGGTAGATATCAAGTATGTAAGATTATACTTTGTATAATTTAAGGGGAATTGGTTCTCGTTTATATTATACTCCCACTTTTTTTTTATACCTTTTTTTTATCTATATAGTAAAGACACATACATAGACTACCGAATGGTATTTAATTTCTAATTTCTAATATTCCTTCCCGACCTGTTACAGTATATATCATCTCTCTAAAAAAAATAAAAAAATAAAAAAATAAAACTCGTACCCCTAGCTAGGCTACGAGAGATTATCCAATTCATCCAATTTATCCTCCCTAGATTGGATCTAGAGTACAGTACCTGAGGCGCTGGTTGAGGATCGAGGGTCCTTGATACCCTAATACCCTAAAATATCGAGGGGAAGGGGGGAGGGGGGGATGGAAAGGTGGTGTTTTTTCTACCTATATATATATATATACCAATCAAAATACCTTAGGGTTAGGGTTAGGGTCGGTTCAAGTCCATGATACTATCTACATGCAGGACAGGACAGGACAGGACGTCTACGTATGTTGCTGTCGAGGAGGGACTTCTCGATAAAGGTTACGTCTACCTACGGAGAAGTACTGGAAGTAGTGAAGTGATGTGAAGTGATGTGATGAGGTGAAGTGACGGAAGGGAGGGAAAGAATGTAGGGGCCCTGGGTTTTTAGGGGGTGTGGTGTTTGGGTGCTTGGACGGGGGGATGGTGGGATGGTGGGATAGTGTAAGCGGGTTTGTGGCATGTAAGATTACTGTATGTATTTATGTGTTTATGTAGCTGTGTATATGTGGGAGGAACGTGGGATAGGATGGCTTGATGCAAGACAAGTATCTTTTCTTTAGACTTTAGTTGGTAGGGTGTTAGGGTGGTACTTTGATATGAGGGGGGGGTTAGGGGGTATTTTGCTACGTATCTGGTTTTGTTTTGTTTTGTTTTGTTTTGTTGGATAGATTGGTGGATGTGTTGTGGGGTTTTTATTTCTATGTAAGATTATATGCTGGGGGGTTTTTGGGGGAGTGGGGTTATTTGTGGAGGTTTGATAGAGAGATAGAGAGATTCGTCGGTTACGAGATGAATATGGATATGAATTTGGATGTGATTATCAGATCTCACAAAGAGGAGAGGTAAGTAGGTACATNACTATGTACTGTACTGTACTGTAGTGTAAGATAAAACATGATATGACTACAGTAAGATAATCTCCCTACAGTATCCCCCCCTCACCACCCCCCTCCCCCCTTTTCAAAATACCCAAAATCTTCAACTCCCCAAAAACCGTTCATAATCCGAATATCTATCTACAACCCACCTGACCTCACCTACTCATTCCCCTCGCCGACGTATAGGTAGTACCCGAAGAAATCCTTCAAAAGAAGAAGATCTAGAAGGATTCCTATCTCATCTCATTACTAATTTACTAGTACTAGGACTGGTTTGGTCGGGATGGTACTGTGAACTGATATGTATGATATAAACTGAAATCAAATCTTCCACCAAACAAATAAAAAAATTATTGATTTACTTACTTACTTACCCCCGACCTACGAGTAGCGTGGCTAGAGAGATGATATAAATAGAGTAGAACATTCTATGCACTGTACTGTACTATGCAGTAGCATACAATAACATCTTCCCAAAAAACGCAGTCAGCTTGCCTGTTCTGTTACAGTACGCAAGGAAAATTCTCCGATGTATGTATGTATGTACGGTATTTATATATGTATGTAGTAAGCAATAAACACCCATCCCCCCTCCATCATCATAATAAAAATCCCAAAGAGAAGAAAGATACCCCCCCTAACCGTTAAACATCCCTACCCACCACGCACCCGACACCCGACCCGATCCCGTGCCTCTAACATACATATGATACCACCAATACTAATACCTATCCTATCCTATTAAATAAATTAAATTACCTCCGTACCTTTCGGACCGATTTTATATTCTGTGCGTGTATTATGTATGTTTCTGTGTGTGTATGTGGTATCGCGACGCACATGGTATGGTATGGAGGGCCAGGGACGGATGTATTGGGTTGGATTCCGCGGATCCTACGTGATGCAGTGGGAGTGAGGGAT
>LT855413.1:289757-300977 GCA_900184765.1 Hymenoscyphus fraxineus | reverse complement strand
AATGTGGTTGTGTGGTAGGTAGGTAGGTAGAGTAAGCTGGAGGGGGAGGGGGAGGGGGATGATTGGAGAGTGACTAGCTGACTGCTTTTTTTCTTTCTTTTTGGAATTGTGAGATTGTGGAATTTCAATTTCTGAAGCGAGGTATAGGAGTTAGTAAAAAACCAAAACTCGATATATCTACTTCCAATTTTATCTATCAATATTTCCTTATTTCCCTATACCGTACAACTATATCCCACCTCCCCTTTCGAATTCACAAACCAAGACATCAATTTCCATACATCCACGAACATAAAATCCACGTCATTCCAATGCGAAAGAAAACAAAAGAAATACATTCATATCAGAATCCTCAGGAGTCAGATTGGAGGAGAAGAGAAATCTTTCTGAGACTGAGACAGGTGGCTGTTTCGTGGCTTTACGCCAAAGAGTTTAAATAGACTACTCCGTATCCTGGGATTTGGAATTGGAAAAGGAAAAAGGAAATTTGTCTTGGAGGATGATTTAGAAATGAGGCTGTTTGGATATGCTGGAGCTGAGCTGAGGGGTAAGGTGAGGTAAGGTGAGGTTAGATGTGTTATAGAATAGAGTGTAAGTACTTGTTGATATTACCCCTAAGGTGAAGCGAGGATAGGAGACGTGAAGTTTTGATTTGGGATATACGTGGACTTTGTAAGAGAGTAGGTTATTAGGTTGTATTATACTAAAGTATAGTACAAGTAAGTTAGTTTTCTATATATAGTTAGGGTAGGAGAAAGTGAGAAGTAAGTATTCTTTTAGATTATTCATTATAGTACTAGTTTACTGATCCGAGATTTTTAAAGTAAAATTCGAGTATAAAGGAATTAACACGTCTCGACTCTCTTATAGACTAATGTGAATGTATCATAAGGATAGTAGTAATCGGCCTTAGAGGAACCTAGGGTTAAGTAGGATTAATATTAATATTAAGATATAAACATGCCTCGTTATAATCTTGTATTTATAATACTAACTTGTTAACCATCTTACGAATAATCTACTAACCTTCCACTTCACCCTTCGAATGCCAGGAAATTTCTAGTTACTTTTGTTATAAGAGTTCCTAGAGTTCCAAGTGCTATATATCTTCGTCCTTCTCCCAGTTGAAATAGCCCTTCTCTTTTATCTAGGGCGTTGCGATATATTTAATGACTGTCGTTATGATTGTCCCTAAGCTGTCAATTCTCGTTGTTGAATAGACAAAGTAATGATCTTCATGAAGAAGAAGAAGAAGCTTTCAACACATATGAGAGGTGAATAGATATACATTTGATCCAACCATCTAAAGATTTCGAAATTTCGTAAATATATAGTACCAATCGGACCAAGTACATCTGTATATTCGGTAAAATTCTGACAAATAGCTCGAAGGAACAGAAAAGAAATTACCAAGTTCGCGGCTGGTCAAAAGAGGACATGAATACAGAAGGATTGCGTACCTAAGTAATCTTACCGAGTAAGTAATAAGAACCTTCCCTTTTGGTTCGAAATTCCACGATTCGACAGACCAAGACTCAACGATAACTTCCAAGATAAGAAGTTGATACTTTGTAATAGGGATTAGTTTGAACTGATGGACTCGAATCCTACTCTCCTGAGTTCGGAGTCTTGGAAGATCCCGCGATTTCCCCCGAGCTTGACTTGAAGCAGTAAAAGACTCCCACCGCCGAGGACGTTGCCGGCGCAACAACACCACAACACCAACCTCCATAATTTTTGCGGTCTCGCTCAACTTGGGTTGGTCAATGTCTGACAATGCCTTGCCATGCCTTGCCTATACCTCGGCCCACCAACACTCGTACTCCCGCCTGCCTTACGAGTGGAGTGCTTTAACCTTTCAACCTTCGCTTTCAGGCCTGCTCCTCCGTCTCGACAGAATGTCGGTCACGCAATGCGCTGGCATTGGCATCGTGAAAGTCGTCGTTAAGTGTCGGTGTGGGAGACTGAAGAGGCGCCTTGAGACGACCAGACCTTTTCTCTGTTTTACGCCGCCGTTTGGGCATCTATATCTGCCCCTCTATTGACAACGTGGGGTGTCTTTTTTCCCATCGTCAGTACGGAGGTAGTCGTTACGTGGACGCAATGCGATCAGGCGATAAGATTGTCCATGCCGCAGTTTCCACTCTGAAATGCCCACGATGCCTTCACTCGGTTGCGTTACCGTATGGGTACTGTATAGAGATGGATCTGGAGATGGATCGCGCGCGCAGGAACAACAATGCGAGCGGTCAAGCTATCAAATAATCAGCGTCTAACCTGAGCTGGGCTGGCAGATGCAGATCCAGCCAGATCCCACGCGCATGCCATCGAACGTCAGCAGCACAGCGAAGTGGGAGCCATGGAGCGAGGGAGCGGGAGAGATGGAGCAATGGGAGATGGAGCACCGGGTCGGATCGTGTAGGTACAGGTAGGTACAGGTACGTACATTGGCCCTGAAGCCTGAAGGGTCATCCTCACCGACATGACATGACGATGCCTCTGCCCTGGAGTCTGGATCCCCTCAAGAGCTGTGCTGTGCTGCGCTGCGCTGTGGTCCGCAATTGGAAACGTCAACGAACATTTGCTCCTCATCCTCACGCATCGCGCCTCACGCACAAATTGAAATTGGGATTTTCCGCGCGTTGCCTCGTTCTTTCCACGTCCCTGGTACCGAGAGCAAGAACACTCCATAGGGCCCGTTTGAGGCTCAACTCCTGCTCATCACGTTTGGTTCTCTCCCAATCACCTCAAGTGCCGTTCTCCGTAGCCAAATTCGTCGGTCCCGGCCCCTCCCATCGCTCCCGTCGACATCCACCTCCAATCTGCGAGACTGCGAACACTCATTTCTGGTGGAGAGATTGCCAAACGGTGAACCCGCCATGCCAGCACCAAATTTCACAACATGGCAGATCAGACTTGGGACCCACGACCCAGCGCGGATGCCCATCCGCGCGGAAGTCAGCCGGCGACCGCCCCTGGTCCTTTCGTTGGAGGATGAACGACGAGAACCCCTCCGTGCTCAGATGTGCCGTGAGATTCCGACCCTGTGGGTAGCACGATATTGATGCGATCAGGGTTTGATTGGATGATACGCCTCCCGATCGGTATTGGGGCCCAGCCAAAAACGTGAACACCCCTCCTCCACCCCTGTTTCCGCCTGTTGTGCCCCGCCATCCTGCTCTCCGCTGCTCTGGCAGATGGGAGAGGCTTGGCCTCTTTGGGTTCGAATGAAAAATAGCCTCGTGTCTCAGCTGGGGGGGTGAGGGGGATAATGCGAATCCAAAAACGAGGGCTTTGGGCGATTTGGTTAGGGCATTGCCAACGGTCAGTCGAATCGTCCATCCTCGACCAGGAATAGGAGCAGGGGAACGTTATCACGGCTGGGGGGCAGCTCGACAGGGCAGGGAGAAGACGTGGGATGAGCTGATTACGGAGTTGTACGGCCAAAGTCTGAAAAGGGAACAATGCAAATGAAGCTGAGAAGGCCGATGGAACCTCCTTTCGAAGTTTCGAAGCTTCCATGAGGGGCAGCCAGTTTTGCTCGCGGTTGACCCCTCGACTGGTGGGCACCAGAGAGCAATCGGCACTCGCGGAACCGTCCAGTTCTTGTCGTTGTTTTATGAGCATCAACCTGCCAATTTTCCATGTTTTCTTTTCGTCCAAAGTCCAGATCTAGACCATCCATGACCCCCTTCATGTTTCTATATAAACATTTCTTTTTACACCAAGTATAGTACGAACGAACAGCAAGCGCTGGTGGTTGTTTGCAAATGCTAATAATGCCATCATCTTCTCCATGGGTTCCAGATTCTTCGTCCGCCCCGCTTGCTCCTTGACCGGACAATCCCAAAATTTCGTTTGTTGATAAAACCCATGATAACTTCACCTCATCTGGAACATTGTCAAGGTTAGGGCTAGGATTAAAACGGGTTCCGGGGAACACTTCCTAGGCCTGCACGACGCGGCTTTCCAATGCAACAGTGGAGCGTGGGGCCTGTTCCTGGCATTTGTTTGCGGTCTAGCGTCGAAGATCGAGGAAGCTGTTTATGATGAATCGCTAACTCCCGGGTTTTGACGATCTTTGGTGGTTGGGAAGCAATGGAGTGGAGGAAAGGGAAAAGGAAAAGGAAACGGAAAATGAAGAAATTGACGAGGCCAAACAAACAAACAAACAAGCAAGAAAAAGCACATCGCCAGTTAAGCGACGGATTTTCCCCATCAACTACTCCCAACTAACAGGTGAGGGGCATCCAGCGACCCCCACCCTCTTCTAGACGTGTCACGCGTTTGAGACGTGTTGGCCAATGACTTCGCGACGAGTATGGAATAATGAAAATGCACCGAATTAGAGACGGTACGTGCCTTGTCACATTGAGACCTTGTGTTTTCCGGGAGACAAAAGCAGCACCGGCGTGGGCCCATCATGAATTCTGGGCTTCAATTCATCAACACGACAAGACTCTGCACCGACATTTTGAGACGTGGTCGGAGCGGTGAGATGGAGATGCACACGTACAGCACGCAAGATCTCGTTGCGATGCTTGGGATTCAGAGGAAACAAAGCATTCTTGGTGGCAGAGGAGGGGTAGATGAGGGGTCATTATTGCTGAATCGTGACCGCCGTTGTGTGTTGGCTGTCACAGGCACAAACCTAGGACACCAGCGCGGGGCATTTCAGAGTTCACACACAGATCCTCGGGCGGCTACACTACGAGCATACCCAGGAAGCAGCCGCGGGCTTGTAGGCGAAGGAGGGGAAGACTAATAGCTGATGAGGGGTCGAATTGATAGAGGGGACTGGAACAACGCCAACATGATAATGACAGAAGTATTGGGGGGAGGACAACTGTTCTTTGGGCGCAGGGAAAGCTACTAGCCTTTCAGTTTGACGATGGAGTCGAGGAAACGAAAAGCAAAAGGGGTTGGCTCAGCTTGGAAAAGGAGGTTCCATTCCCGATTTTGTAGGGAGTACTTTGAACGATCTCTACACTGCATCGCTCAGATCTGATACATATACGCAAGCGGCGTGCCCAAGCCAAGCACGCCGCTGTGGTCGCCTTGTTCGCCACAATGGAGATTATGATGGTTCGCGCAAGCTCCGAGCGATGCTAGAATATCAATATCCAAAGATCACTGCTGGTCCCTTGCATATTGCAGAGTGCAGGGTCTCGTCTGTTGCTGAACGGAGGTGCGAAAGACACCAAAGGATGAATCCGTCTAGACAAAAACGCCTACGCCTACGCACCCCTCATCGTCCCCTGGCGGAGACGTATTCTTGGATTGTATTGCGGTTGGTGGAATGACGAAGGGTCATTGTAGGCTCATTTGAAGGCCGTAGCCAATTATCTCGGCGGCTGACAATGCAATGTTGCGTTGTCATCCATACAAAGGCTCACTCTGATGAAAAGGACTTGGGGGTCGTCGTGCTACTAGTGTTGTTTGCTCTCGCGAGCACGACTATTTTGAGATGACGGCCTCGCACATCGAATCCAGCAGAAACACAAGCCACACCTTTTCTGATATTATGCTGCACGTCAGATGTAGAGTACGGAGCAGGTAAATATAACTTTTTTGGAGTAAGTGCAAGTGCAAGTGCTCCCGCCGTGGTGGTGCGTAGTCGTATTATTGAGCACTCGGTAGCCAAGGGCTCGCATGACATTTTTCACCAGGAAATAGATTGCGATGGAACACCAGCCGTCTTCTCAGGTTTTCTACGGAGTACTTGGAAGGCAAGTCCATTTCAATGCCATCCGCCAGCACGGTCGACGGGACTTGACAAGAATTTTGGGTCCCCTCGGTACGAGTATACTGTGGTTTGTATATAGACTTTTTTATACTTCCAAACACCGCGGATATGAAACTTAGCTTAGAGTACGAGGCCAAGTAGTCGGATGGCGGTCGGGTTCAGGGCACTTTCGGGGGATGCGGGGCTGCTTGTTCAGCGTTCCGCGTTCATCGTCCGTCGCCCGCCGATGGTCACTCACTACTGATTACAGTTGAGATGACGGGATTTCCGGGCAGTGGTACGGAGTACAACGTACTCAAGTTCAGGCTCCTGTTCCACTGAGAGTGAAGCAGCTGGTGCCGCGGAGAGAGACTGCTGGCGAGCCGGACGCTGACTGGAAGTGCGACGCAACCTCCACGTAGGCTGGGCTGCGCTGCTCTGAGTGCTCCCCTCCCCTCAGGCTGGCCATGGATGAATCCACGATACGATGGGATCCCATGCCCCTCAGACGACGGCCGATGGAGGGCCCCGAGCTGGTCTTGCGCCTCACCTCACCCTCAGTTACCCTCCCTCGGGTTCTTGCTTGATGTATTATTTTGATCGGTTGTGGTGTTAGCGAGCTCGTCCTCGTCTCCCGTCACCATCCGTTTGTTACGCGAGCCAGGGCGAAGAACTACAGGTACTGTACAGAATGCAATAATGCCTAGCTGAAGTCAAGTGCTTGACTGCGTCGGTGGAATCGTCGAAAGAGACTCCCTCCGTACTGTAAGAGAAGAAATAATACGAGCGAACCCCTCTGACCCCTCGAACCCCCCCTACGGACTGCTGCTTTTACCCGCCCGGATGCTGGTGATTTGGTCGCCCCGCCATCTTTTTTCGTCCCCCCTCGCCTACGCCTACGCCTCACGAGTGGCACTTGGAAAGCTGGGCATTGAGAGGGCACTGAGACTCTGAGAGAGGGAGGGGAGAAGGAGAGGGAGTGGTGGGAGAGGGAGAAAGGGGGGGGTGGCTCGAGGTGGCTTGTGTCTGATATGGCCACACTCCCTTCCAGCAATTCGACCCCTCCCCTGCCCGGCAGCACGAAAGCGACTCCACCAAATCTCCTCCCTCCTCCTCCGTACCCACTAACAACCACCCTAACTGTACCCCGGTAGTCCCTTGAGCCCACCCATACACACACCCACCCACACCCACACACACCCACCCAACTCCCTCACCCACAGTGCCCACTCTGCCACTGCTGCTCTGCATCACCCATAGTCCCCCCCCCCAGAGACCCAGAAGGCCCAGCAACGCAGACACATCCCTCTTTTCTCACCTCGTCCCTCCCTACATTCCTTTCTTTCCCCTCTTCTGTCCTCGTTCCCCCCCCCTCATCCATCCCATCAAAAAGTCACCATAGACTCTAATCTACATCTACACCTTCACCTCCGTCGACTTTCACACGTTCGACAGGATTCCCATCATCGGCGACGCTCATTCCGCCCTCTAATACTAGCACCCAACCCCTTCGCTCACTCCCCCAACTCGTCGACACCGACACGACACGCGACTGCGCACCTTTCTTGCCCCTCGAGAATCGTCCGCCTTGCGACCATCCGGCCTCCGCCAACCATCTATACCACAACCACCAACACCATCTATGATTTCACCCTCGCAACAAATGAACACGATATCTTCACGCATTCAAGTCACCCTTTAAGCCCTACGCCCACGCTCGCGAGTCAGACGATATTCAACCATCGCGCTGTGAAAGGACAAGCACCGAGGACATCGACATCGACATCGAACCGCCACTATGCCTGTCGCAAGCATGACCGTCCTGCCCACCGCAGCAGCATCGTCCACCATTCGAAAATCGACACTCGCGCCCGAGAAGAAGTACAAATGTCAGTTCTGTAATAGAGCTTTCAGCCGGAGTGAACACCGGAGTAGACACGAGAGATCCCGTAAGTAATGTGGTGTGGTGGTGACCTTCCCCTCCTGCCTCGAGTCGCGTGGGGGACCGATGTTCGTTCGCATCGCCAACGAAAACGTCCCCCCCCTTTCGTCGCATCTACCCTCGAGACGAGAACACTGCTAACGTCGCCGTCGCACCGCAGATACCAAGGAACGCCCTTTCAAGTGCATGAAGTGTAGAAGTACCTTTGTGCGACGAGATTTGTTGCTTCGTCATGACCGAACAGTGCACGCCAAAGATGGAGGAATCCCATTGCACAGTGATGTGAAGCGACGAGCAGGCCCCAAAGCGAACGCCCTATCTGGCCCTTCCAAGGCCGCCATTGCCATTGACACTTCGGCATTGGAACAGATTGAAGCAAGCAGCGATGGCATGGTTGATCTCGAGACAGCTGCGATGTTGATGACTGACCTCCACCACAAAGCAACTGCGGCCATGCGGAATGCGGGCGTGGGACCATATGAGAATCGACCTGGAATGGCTTTCTCTCAGAATGGAACCCCGCTCATGGAACCATCTGTCACTTATCCTTCGGGAGCCATCTCGCTCCCCCAGGTGCAGTGGGATTCCTTCATGCCACAGTCTGTGACAGAGCCAAAGTCGCATTCCATCACATCCAATGCTTCTGGGTCGCAAGAATCGCATGCATCGTTTACAAGCATCAGCTCAGCACCGCATCCAAACCAGCTGCCTCCGATACACAAGTCGGCCTCAACCTACAATGGCTTAGTTCCTGCGTTACAATCAATGATCAACTCTTTGCCTCCTTCAAGGACCGCAACTCCAGGTGCACAATCACCAAGCCAGACGCGCAACGGGGATCTCTCACTGAAAGCGCCTCAAGTACTCAATGACGATGAGCGTAATATCATTCTTGACAACATTCGTAATAATGATAGTGAACGTGCCATTCCAGAGAGCTTCCGTCTTCCTGGCCTCGCATCACTCAACAGGTACCTGTCAACATACTTCAGTCTGTTTCATCACCACCTACCGTTCCTGCACCCAGCATCCTTCAAGGCAACACAAGTTTCGTCGCCACTTTTGTTGGCTGTGTTGTCAATTGGTGCACTGTACGCATTTGACGTTGATCAAGCTTACGTACTACACATTGGTTCCAAAGTGCTCGTCAATCAATTCCTCCAGAACAAGGAGAACTTCAGCTCGCGTAAATGTCCTCTTTGGACCATGCAAAGTTCTCTGCTCAACATGGTTTTTGCCAGCTGGAGTGGTGATCCAAAGGGATTGGAATGGGCCTGTTCTATCAAGAGTTTGCTTGCCAACATGGTTGCAGGTAATCGATATGAGTTGAAGCTCCGAACGGAGGCTCGTGAAGGTCGCTCACCAACTCGCGCAGAGTGGGTCGAAGACGAAGGTTGTCGACGAACGTACTACGCTGTCTACATTTTCTTTGGTCTCCTGACGTTGACATACAACCACACGCCAGCCATCAGTTTCAACGAATTTGAAGATCTTGCACTGCCATCAACAGAAGTCATGTGGAATCTTCATGTAGTTGACGAATCCTCATGGCCCGAGACCCTCAAGACATCACAAGCTGCCTCATTCATGGAAGCCCACGACAACCTTTTCCAGGGCGAATCGTTACGTTACAGCGCCTTTGCCACACGTGTGATGATCAATGCTTTGTTCCTCGAAGTTTGGTATCACAAGCGCAGTCCCGAGGCTCTACAAGATGTTGTGACGGAATACAAGCTTCGCCTAGCGTTGGAAACTTGGGAGAAATCTCTTGAGCTTTGTGATCCTGAGCCAGTGTCTGTACCTCTCAGTGCTCCTCACAAAGGCCACCCCCTTGTTTTCAACTCCATGGCCATGTTCCGCAACGCCCGTGCACGTCTGGAAGTCGACCTCAAATCCATCCAAGAGGCTTTGAGATATCACGATTCTTATGAAGTTGCCGCTGCTATGTCAAATGCCAGAGACAAGGTGAAGCGATCCAGCGAGATGATCAAGGTCATTCAAGAATGCTTCAACTGTCTGGAGACAGCTGCTCTTCAAGGTATTCGCTGGGTTGCACGCACATCGGCTACCAACTGGAGCATCGAGCACCCTCTCTGTGGATTGGATCTCATGGTCATTCTCAGCTTATGGCTCTATCGTCTGGAACACGACGAAGAACCAGCTACCGAGGAAGAAATGGCCATGTACAACAAAGTCCGTGCCCTTGTCGATGAAGATTCTGTAGATTATGGCAACAAGCTAAGCTCAACCGTTGCTCGTCTTTGGGGAAGTATGCTTGATGAGGTAGTCGTTTGGGGGTAAGTTTTTCCATTCCTCATCCATCCGAGGCACATTCTAACCTGTTTATAGTATCACCAAACTCATGGGCGATTCTTTCCGACTTCACGCGCAAGCCTTGGTCGGCTATGAAGATGACATTGAAGCCTCTGACGTTTCCACACCCTCAATGATCTCACAGGGTCCTGATGAGAACGACGACAGCGTCTACTAAGATTGGACACCACCTTTTCACGATTCCATGATTTTCTCCTGTCGACTTTCCTACCATTTAGACTCTGATATCCACCCATCTCTTATCTCGGCGAACTCACCAACTTCGTCATATTATTTTTCTTTCATATGTTTATTCTTCGCCTATTTGCATATACCGCGTTATTTCATCGAACATCTTTTTATTTTACAGGGCACAATTGGAGCATTTCCTTCCGCGAGGTCACGGGCAACAATACGGGGCAAGGGTTTTTGACTGGTCTGTCTGGTTTTATCTGGTTGTGAACAAAGGGCTTGGTCATTGGCTGGGCACATATATATAACTGGGGGGACTGGGGGGTCATCTTTTCTTCGTCTCTTGATTCCCTTTCCATCATCTCGAGCGTCGTTCTCTTGCGTTGTTTTTCATTTTTCCTCTCATCATTGATATACCACCCACCTTACCTCTAGAGCGCTTCAAAGCGCTCCTCTTTAATATTTTGGCTCTTGAGAGAGAGAACGCCCGCCACGTACCTACATAGGATTATTGTTTGTTGTTGTTGTTTTGTTGTTGGCTGGACCATGCAGAAGAAGAAAAAAACCAACCTCGCTTATTGTTTTTCATGTCGTTCGTACCTCTTTTGTTGTTGTGTTTTTGCTCCTTGTATTTGCTCTTGTTGTATTTCTGCCCCTTGTCATATTAGTTTGAATTTTTTTTACTTGTGGCATATTTTTCTCTCTTTGGTGGGGGAAATTTGGAATTTGGATATGGATATGGATCTGGATATGGGGAATTACTTTTACTTAGTTTTAATTTTATGCTATGGTACTTGTACTTGTCTCTTTTTTTTTCCGATTTTTTTTTTTGATGAGAGAGAGAGATTTTTGGATATGGAATTTTTGAGTATTGATTTGATATGGATTTGATTTGAATTTGATTTTGATGGTTTTGATTTTTGATCTGAAAAGATACCTTGTTCGATATACTTTTTTCTTTTTTTCTTTTTTCTTCTTTGAATTGAATTGAATTGATGTCTTTTCGTTTGGTGATTTGTTTTTGCGTGCGTGTTTTTTTTTTTGGAAT
>LT855413.1:238253-289184 GCA_900184765.1 Hymenoscyphus fraxineus | reverse complement strand
AAGGGAGAAGGGAGGTGGATGTGTATAGATAGATAATACTATAATTTATTTATTGTTATTTTTTATATTAAAATTTAATAGGTTTGATTTAATAGGTTTGAATATAGGGGTTTAAATATAGCGATTTAATAGGGATGTATATATGTTAGTATTATATATATTATTATTATATATATTATTATTATATATATTATTATTATATATATTATTATTATATATAGTAGGTAGGGGAGGTAGAGGGAGGAGGGAGGTAGATTTATATAGATAGATAGATAGATAGATAGATAATTTATTTATTATTATTATTTACTTGTTGTATTTAATAGGTTTAAATCATAGGGTAAAGGGTAAGATAGTAGGATTGTAAGATTATAAGATTATAAGATAGTAATTTATTAGGTGGAGTTTAGAGGGGTTGGAGGGGTTAGAGGAGCGAGGGAAGGGGGAAGTAAAGGGGAAAAGGGGGATAGATAGTCTTTATATAATGTAATGTTAGTGAAAGGGTTATTTTGGGTTCTTGTTATACTGTAGTTCTAGTTATAGGGGAGGGGAGGGGAGGGAGAAGGGAGAAGGGAGGAGGGAGGAGGGAGGTGGATGATTTGTTTATTGTTGTTGTTTTCTTGATTAATAGTTTTGTTTTTGATGTATGGGGTCAGATTTAGGGAGGGGGATTGGGAGATTGGGAGATTGGGAGATTGGGAGATTGGGAGATTGGGAGATTGGGAGATTGGGAGATTGGGAGATTGGGAGATTGGGAGATTAGGAGATTGTAGTTTGTTAGGAGGTAGTTTGTTAGGAGGTAGTTTGTTAGGAGGGGGGAAGGGGAAAAGAGGGGCACCAGGGGGTAGATAGTCTTTATGTGATGTGATGTAATGTAAGTGAAAGAGTTGGGGTTATAGGGAAGGGGAGGGGAGGGGAAGGGAGATTATAAGATTGTAAGATAGTAATTTGTTGGGTGGAGTTTTGAGGGGTTAGAGGGGGAAGGGGGAAGGGGGGCACCTGGAGGTAGATAGTCTTTATGTGATGTGATGTAAGTAAAGAGTTATAGCGGAAGGGGTGTAGGGAAGGGGAAGGAGAAGGGGAGGGAAGGGAAGGGAAGGGTATATGTCCTTTGATTTTTTTAGAGAGTAAGTTTATAAGTTTGTTAGTTTGTAAGTTAGAGTTAGAGGTGGAGGTGTGAGTAAGAGTAAGTTAGAGTAGAGTAGACCTGTTATAGGTAGTGATTCAAGGAAGGGGAAGGGTATAGGTTGAATATAATTTAATTTTTTGGTTCTTAAGTTTATAAGTTAGAGCTATCTTTAATATAATATAATATAAGTAAAAGAATTAGGGTTCTAGTTAAGGGGAAGAAGGGGAAGAGGTATAGTATCCTTTGATTTTTTAGTTCTTAAGTTTATAAGTTATACTAGAAATTAGAGTTCTAAGTTAGAGCTATAAGTAAGAGTAAGTTAGAGTAAACCTATTATAGTTACCTATAAATTTCAAGGAAGGGGAGGGGAAGGGAAGTTAGTTTAGGACGTATAGGTATAGTACTATAAAGTTATAAGTTAGTCGGAGGGAGGAGGTAGGAAGGAGGGATAAGAGAGGGGGGAGAGAGACAGTAAGGTTGTAGCGACAGTGAGGTTGTAGATGTACCGTGAGGTACGAACGCGCTTTTCTTATTTACACCTAAAACACCGCTAAAAAGGAAACGTCGCGGTGGCAGGGGATCAAAAAACATTATAGCCTGAGCCACTCAAATGAGTAGCTCTGAGTAGTACTCGAATTGTTGAGTAGATTCTTACAGCGCTGACTCTGGGAGATATGATTTGACTACACTGGGCTACCCGATTCCCGTAATATACTTGTCTACGAGTTAACAATTCAGAACCATAGATAGTATTACAACAAGTCGTCTTGCTATTGTGTAACAAATCTAGCTTGTATCTTTGGGATAGTAGGTACTGGTACTAAGTATTCAACTTCCTGATTGCATACTGTAGGCTGCATCCTGTGACATTACGTTTCCAGGCTAACCCATTAGGATTTGTTAGGACTAGGAAGTTTTACGTGATCATTTCTGATTCGATATTTTCACGCGTTTCTATGTTTCTCTATCAAATTGAATATTCGTAGTTGTGCTATGCGGAAAGATGAACACTTTTCACCTGTTTATGGAGTCACACTACAATCTTCTAATACTCAGACAACTCAGTGCTCGCAATCTCTCTCATACCACGTAAGGAAACCATACCCAGGCTCGAGAGTGTGCAGAACGAGCTATAACAGCACTGATATGATTCCCTTTCTCTGGTAACGAGCTCACAGAGATCTGGACCTCGGAATGATTACCTCCGAAGACCCTACAACATCAAACAAGTTTCTCGATAGCATTAAGCTTTTGAGAAAGAGGAGCTTACTCATAGCTTCCAGAAAGCTATGGGACTCGTGAGATAAGATTTCAGCTTGTATTCCGGGATTTGGAGAGTTGAGAGAGTATGCGGAAGCAAAAGACATTTGGAAAGAGTGAGTAAACAAATAATGGTCAAATGATCGGAGCTTTCAGAACAAAGTTTCCTCTTATGTGTAAGCCTTCATATTGTCATAGGACAATTACACTGGATAACTGTGTGTGTGAACCAATCTCTTTCAAGGGACCCAGTACGTATCGTGGATTTCGAACCGAATGGATTGAGATTTCGAGACTGTGCATTCCAACTTTCCAAGATAGCAGCCTCCACGTTACCCTAGAAACTTGCGACCAATAGACAATCCTTTCACCTCTGACCCTTTACGCCCATACATCCAGCAAAGCTCACTAGCAGTCATATTGACTATCAGGTCTAGCATCTACCTGTCGAACAATAACACATGCCAAGTCTATATCCATGTCTACATGTTAGCAAGAATTTTTATGTACCCTATACAGCAACGTAGACGAAAAGTAACTAGAATCAGCTGATCAGGTATGCACTTACGCGCAATATTTCAAATTGCAAAGGCCGCAAATGGGCAGTCATCCGTAGTTACACATGACTATCCCGCTGCTTCCACCATACCAGCTAAGAGCATGATAGCTGTGACGGCGACTTGGTATGTAGCGAAACGCACTTTGACTGAGCTTTGAGGTTTGATGTGTGATATGATGCCGTATGCGTGAGTGTATATGAGTCTAGATGAGTTTAGATGGGTGTGATAGGAGGTTCAAAGGACTACAATGGGGAATAGTTGAGGGGTATTCATAACAGAGGTTGCCTTCTCTCCCAGCCTTCACAAACGTCATTTTGAATGATTGAGAACCCAAATTTCTCCATGGGAACTTACGGTGTTTTGGTAAAATCTATTGTTGTTGTCCTTACCGAGCTGACGGATCCAAACTAGTTTTGAGTTCAAGCTGTTGAAAAGTTGTTTTGCCTTTTACAGTACCACCAAATCTTAACCTTTGACTTACTCCGAGAAGATTTAGAGAATGTATAATACCAAATTTTTTACAAGACGGTAGAACTTTTTCCATAGTGATATATAGATGCACTTAGGCTTAGTACGGAGATATTGCGCTTAAGTATTGACTATATTATCGCCCCTGTACTCCGGTCTTTTAAATTGAAATCTTTGTATTATAACAACAACATGAAAGAAATTGGTTAAAAAAGCCATGAGTATAGAGCAGCACTCAAGGATATTTCCAGCTTTCGAATGAAGCGTCTTGAATGTAGTTTTCTCAAGTAGTAGGAAGTTAGGCAGGGGCAGGGGTGACAATAATTAAAGTAACCACTGTACATTTGTATACGACCTCAGTTCGCCAATCTCCAGGATCCCTTAAAATCATGTGCTTGGCATATATAATAAACCATAAGAGAAAACCAACGCAAAGCCATGGGATACTGTCTCATCCTAATTATTGCGTATATCCTTTACAACTTTAGACAAGTATACAAAGAGTAGAAATAAGGGGAAATAAGGCCTATAAATCGCAGTCTAAGCGTGTGCCCCTCATGCGCTAATTCCCAGTCTACCGGTATAACCATTCATTCGTCCATACAAGGTCGGCAAGGCTACGTAGAAACACGACGGGTCACCTTTTTCGTTTTCCAACAATACTTTCCCCCTTCCAAATCCTACTATTGAGAAGACTAAAATGGTTCCAGAATACTCGTAGTACAACCACCGGATCAATTACATTCAATCACTATACCTAGAATAAAGCCCAATCTCGATGACTGTATTCGCCTGGGCCACCCTGGCCTAGATCATAGAATACCCACGGGACCCTTCGTATATGCCGGGCAAAGGAAGACTTTAACAAACATGTAGATAGACTGGGCTAGAAGAAACCAAGTCGAGGAGTAGATAGTCAATAGAAAGCCAATAGAGTGTATCGCGGCCGCGTTAATGGATCTCTAAGCGAGGCACGTAAAAGGTCCGAAGGATCGAAGCCATTCAAAGTTCTGGAAACCATAACTCAAGGTTCATAGAGTGGTAAAACGAACAACGTTTTCAAACGGCATCAATCTGTAGCCAGATGACTTTTTCCGAGAAGACCCAAGCTGAACTCTACTAATGCATCATACGAGGAACGGTGGTCGCAGCCTATATTCAAGTTTTGTTACGTTCTTCAATGGAAAAAGTCAATACTCAAGAACGTCCCTATCAAAGTAGCTATTTTCAGGTCGCCGTCTACACCCCAGTCCAGAAATCCTGCTTTGGTAAAGCGTAACATCGATAACGTCACATTATTCCTAAAAGATAACAATGGCACATAAGATACATCCTCATTACCCCTGAAGTTCCTTCAACAGTACCACATCCGCCACACTCAACCCCGGAACCCCTCCCCAAAAGCAAAGATCTACAACACGTCTTTTTGCTCGTTCCCTATACGTCGTAAAGAACTTCACAAAATCCTTCACAGCACTAGTTCCCCTTCGTCGCTATGATTTCCACCCCACCCGTTGTCCGTCATGATCTTCCACGAATAGCGCTCCCACGTGGTTCAGCAGCTTCGTGGCGGCCGGGAAATGCCTTGCATGAAGGATCGATCAGCTTACTTTTTGCCCCGCTTCCCTCTGGCGGAGTGTGCTTGTTGGGGGAGGTATCTCCGTGTAACTCGATGACTGAGGCGTGAATTGCCTGATTAGGTAGGTGGGGGATGTTTGGAGATGTGTAGGAGATAAGCATTGTATCTAATGTGGGTAAGAAAGAGGGTTATGATTGCCTAAGTAATAAAACTACGTGTATCCTTGCTGGCATTTTGTGGAATGATCTCTAATTGCTTCGCGAATGGTCCCATATATACAATTACTTAAATCAGGCGGAAATACTTTCAAGTATAACTAGGTCTTTGCCCCCACACAATACGTGAGGTACTACTTGGGCGTAAGTACAGCACAGTAATACAAATGCTGTGAGTTGCCTAGAATACGTATCAGCTTGCTACTTGTCTGTCGCCAAATTATGTACGTTTACGGCACTGCAGTTTCTTCACAACTCTCTAATCGCACCCAAGGAGCGTAAATTACTAAAATCGACCATTACTAAGCCCCAACACATGTTTCACAATAAGAAAACATGCGAGAAATCTGACATGCATCCCAGTAGTGATGAACAGATAGGAACGGGCTCGGGTACCGCAAGTATGTTGCCCCTCCGTATGCAGGTTGCTCCACGAGGAGCGCGGGTAATCGGCCATTCCCACATTCAGAGGTGTGGAGTACATGGAAAAACGTGGAAGAAGAGAATCATATTTAGATAGAAAGTGAAGTCGGTGTATCAATAATGCTACGAGTGTGCGGGAAAAGAAAGGGAAAGCCGTAAGATTACACCATTCAACTCGAGGCCAACGTTTGTGCGAGATTCTGGCTTAAAGTTTTAAGATTGTTGGAGTCGAAGTTCTAGACGGAGTTTACTACAATGTCCTCCCATTGTTATGTCGGGATCAAACATAAAGGGTGCTTTGGTAGGTGTAATTTTAAGTGTCTTCTTACTATCTTCTCTAAATCGAGGCTCTAATATCATTCGGGGGGTAACCTAGCCTTCTAGACTAGATAAGAACAGCGTGTCAAAGTCGGATTCGGATACTGCATACAAAGACTAAGTTCCATTCAAGAGTGACATAGTGGTTATGCTTCGAGGGATTTTGGGAACCTATATTAGGCCTAAGATAACAACAACAATAATATAATTAACCGAGAAACAATCGATCAACTAAGTACAAAACTAAAGGAAAGGTTGAAAAGGAGTAACTTAGGGCTACATTTGTTTTTTAAATGAGCATAGTATTAATATAGCGAGATTATCTATTAAAAGGTAAGGATCTAAGGCTAATTCATATAACAAGAACCCTGAAGGGAGTCGTTATTCACTTATAAATGCGTGAAAACTTACTAACGAGATGGTGAAGATAACTAATTGAAACGCTACCATCTGTAGTATTTTGTGACTCCTTCTTCTTTTGGAAGAAGAGATAATAGAGTTAATTCCTAATTAATTCTATATAGTGTCTGTAATAGTAGCTCGAAAACATACCCAGCTACTATTAATAGTAAACATGATTCTTGAACCTTACTTCATGGCTGTAGGGCTAATTTACCTCGTTTTTATCTCTATTCTTGTATCTTACGCTATATATAACGCCCTCCTCATGAACGTTACTCTGTAAGAATTATAGTGAATTCTCTCTACATACCTCCCTTAGAATGATATTATCCTAAAAGCTTTATATAACTAAAATAGCTATTTAAAGTTATATAACGAGTTTAGAATAATTGTTAACGCCCACTTTTTATTAGCCTAGGTATACTAAAACAGTTCATTTACTTGTGTTAGAAGTTCAGTATAATAACTTTCTATATAGTGTATATAGAGTAGAGTAATAAACAGGTATCTTACGCTCTTTGTCCTGCCGATGTTACTGATACTATCTTCAAACCTGCTTTTTCAGTTTTGGATAAGAAGGATAAGGGATTGAACGTTAAAGATTGGCAGAAATATGCGCCTTGGGAGGATTTCAATATATACCCTACCCCCACCGAGGAACGGAAAGAGCATCCCGTAAATCTTCGTGACAGAAATATCATAAGGAGGTTGGGTCTTCATAGTATGTTTAGTAATAAGTTGGTACTTACGGTAATACTAGTACTACTTAAGTGGTATGAAGCAGAAAAGTCCGAGCCCCTATAGCGCCCTTAACGATTCCACTCTAACTGATATAAGTATACTATTACGTCGCTTATACAGTAGAGTATACTAGCTCCTTAACAAATTAGCGTACCAGCAAGGGCAGGAATAATGACAGTAAAGTTATATATATTATTCCCTAGGGATAGGCCATTCAAGTTATGAATCTATATCAAATCACTCAATATAATAAACCTTTATTACCCGATACACACATAATTAACAGAGTCTAGAACATCGCGCAAGGGTGTTTCTTACGGACGTTCATATTTTTTAGGACGTAGGTATATTATGTATAACCTAGACTCGTCCCTTCATTCAATCGAGGAGGGCGAGAGTGAAGATATCTGATAGGGAGAAGAAAACGCTAGTAGTACGATTAGCTTTGGAAGTTTTGATATCGTTGCCAGCTTTGGTGAAGATAGCGAGAAAACGAATCACTGGATACACGACTTCCCATTCAGAATGTGGCAATTGCCAGAATTCTGAGCTCATCGACGTTCTGTCGCTTAGAGAGTCTGGACGGATGAGGATTTTGGTATGTCACACTATCCCCAAGATACCCTGTATAATACATTAAGCTACTATCGGGGTACTCGATCGACCCTCGACTTGTCCGAGGTGATGTGCCCTATGGGAGTTACTTATTATTGAGTCCATTTACTCTGTCTAAAAACAAGAATAAAAATTATAGAATTCGAAGTTATTACTTATAAAACCCAACTCCCCTTCTAATTCCCTCTCACTAAAGAATATATAAAAGAATAACCACAACAAACCCTCACCATCCCTCCATCCATAACCTATACTTTAGAATAAACACTCAACCTATTCCCCGCACCACAAAACTCCAACTTATCCCCCGGACACACGAACCCGCACTCCTCATCTCTCACAGGAGAACTTCCCGTCGAAAGAGTATTACCGCAATAACCTACATACCGATAGACCATATGTTAGCAATCTTTCATCTATCACTTGAAAGGAGAAGAAAAAGAGGGAGAAAAACGTACACTCCCCACCATACTCCGTTCCCCAATACTTGAACCCTCCACAATTCTGCGCACACATTTCCAATGTCATGGATGTGTAATTGTAAAAAGCTGCTTGGTTGAGCGTTCGGGTCGAGGGAGCTTCCGTGTAGCAAGATAAGTAGGTGAAAGTGGTGTTGTCGCTGGTAGGTAAGCTGATGGTTGATTTTATGGCTGGGGCTGTTTGAATCGGATTTGCGGGCGCAGATGAAGGTATGGAAGGGATTTGCGAGGACGGCGCTGGACTCGGAGAGGAGGACGATGGTAGGATTGGGAGTGCTGAGGAACTCGACGTTGGCGATGATGAGCTCGAACCCTTCACATCCGTACCATTTCTGATGTAAACACTCAATCGGTTCCCTCCACCACAGTATTCGTACTTATCTCCAGCACAACTCATCGAGCAATCATTATCGGAAACGAGAGTTGAGCCCAGTCCAAAAGAATCCGCACACCAGCATTCTCTGGAGTATTCTAGTCCTGCGTATTTATAGGGTGTATTGGAACAAGCTGCTACGCAAAGCTCTACAGTTTGGGAATCTGTGGGGTAGAAGGCTGAGCTGAGCGCTCGAACGCTACTGGGCTCTGTGTAACAGCCTGCGTAATTGTAGAGACCGACGGATGGAACAATATGGAGGGTTGGGGATGGGGTCGGGGTTGTTGGAATGGTGGAAGAAATTGCGGTGGTAATGCTCTGGGATACCGAGGGAGGATTGGATGAGGATGAAGATGCGGCTGTTGCGCTTGAACTACCGCTGATTGTGGAAGGGCTTTTGGTCGAAGATATAACCGACGATGTTTGAGCTGGAGACGAGGTTGAAATCGACGAGCTTAAGCTGGTTGAACTAAATTTAGTACTTAACGTAGAGCTGCTCGTACTTGCTACCATACTGGTAAGTTTGTAAAGCTCAAGTCTGTTTCCAGCTCCTGTCTCAATTTAGCTTCAAGAATCAGTTGAAAGTATGTAAGTAGAGTCTTACCGCAATATTCATACTGATTTCCAGGGCAGGTAAATCCGCAATCGCCTAGGGGTGCAAGGGTCGAGGTAGCATCAAGAACGTTGCCACAATAGCCTAATATTTTGGTCAGTAAGATGTTGTGGTAAGAAGGTTGGGAAAAACGAGACATTCTCCTCCATATTCAACGCCAAAGTATGTAAACCCGACACAACTGCTTGAACAACTTTCAAGTGTCATTGATGGATAATTGTATAATGAAGCCCCTGTGAGTGCTCGAGCACCAGCTCCTTCAGTGTAACATCCTTGAAAAGTATATGCTCCAACAGTTGGCTTTCTCGCAAGCGTGGGAACTGGCGTTGCTGATGAAGATGTTGATGTGCCGATTATGCTTGAGCGGCTACTGCTCGGCGTTGCGATACTTGTGGAAGATGTACTAGTTGGTACAGGTGCATCTATGGAAAGACACGTCGCACCAAGTCCACTTGTATCTTTAAAATCATCTGCAAAGGCTCCATTTGAAACGCCAAACTTTGTTCCCGCTGCCGAAGAAATTGTTGCACTAGCACTATAAAGATCAAAAAGCCCAACCGTAGCACCCTTTGTCATTACTACGGTCGAATTTACCAGAGCAGGTATTGGTATATCCGACGACCTCGGAACCTTTTGAGTAATTATCAAGTTGACTGGGGTAGTTGAAGTGCTGCGAACCTACAGAAGTCAATGATTTCATCCTGTCACGTTTCTAGATTTGGAAATATTTACTGCTGCGACGACCGTGAGATTCCCATTGCTCAAGCAACTTTGGGATGATTGGACTATCACCGTATCTTGAATCGGAAACCCACCGCCGTTGTTGGAAAAGGTTGTAGTAAGCCCACCAGTTTCTGCTACAGCCACAGTGAAGGATGATATCGAGGAAGAAGCGGGTATGTTCGAGCTGAAAGAAAAGAACTAATCAGAGTGTCAGTATCTTTAAAGGTCCCAATATCTTCAGACCTACGGCAAACCTGTCATCAAACCCGCTTGCACTCCCTCCCAGGGTCGTAGTAATAGTACCGCCATTTCCGCCATTTCTATCTTTGTAGGTTATTGTAACACTTGAGACAGTTCTCGTGGTAGTCCTCACCCGGATATCACCAGAAAATCTGATATCATTACCTCCAGCCAACAAAGTAAGCTGTATTCCACTTGGCTTTACCTCGTATGGCGTGATGACATCTGATAGTATCACACTTGGTGGTACTGTATCAATCATACGCCCAAGAATGGCAGAGCACACATTATTGAAAACTTGAGCATCTGTCATGGCTTTGATGGTAACATTTCTGTCTGCTGTAAACACAGCAAAGTCGGAGTTCCTGGTGTTCCGGACTGAAGGTCCGACGGTAAGCGGGTCTGAGATGGGACCATTGACATATTGTACAGCAATCTTGTTATCGAATTCAAGCGTGGTATCAAATAATTGGTAATCATTTGGTGCAGTCCCAGCTGTGACAATTTCCGGAAAGTTCGCAGCATGAACTCCTCCGATGGCATGGCCACATGCCGTCATCTGAACCATATCTGGAATACTGAAGCCCATCCGAGCGAACTGATTAACGAAAGATCCTTGGCCATTCTGGGGTTGTGGTACACCAATTGGCCCTTTGGCTGTAACATCAACTCTCCCACCACGCATCGGTACTACAGGGCCACCACAGCCACGCACAGATGCGTAAACCCCGAGAGCTATCATGTCGGCGATTGATAGGCGCGAGTTGAAATGGTTGGAGTATGTATTTAATGACGTGACAAAACCCGGTCCAATATTCTCTCCGTTTGGTTGCAATTCGAATGCAATTGATCCATCGAGTCCGCCATATGGTTCGAAAAAGACGTTTGCCGTTGCCATATCGTGAAAACCGATTCGAAGCCATTCTGCTGCAGTTTGACGTCCTGCTCCGAATTCTGAGAACGAACATGGGGTGATATGTGACGAGAACCCTCTACTTTTATAACCAGTGTTAAGGAACATAACATCTTCCAATTCATCGATGGCAGCAGGCCATGTTGGAGCTGTGGTAGATAAAGCGGTAAGAAGAGCAAGGCATCCCAAAAGAGAAGGAGGTAGTAGCAACATGATTAGAGAATTATTAGAGAATAACCACGCAACACAGGTTCAAATGAATGACTGGCTACGCTGAACAGTCGACGAAACCAAACAGTGAAAGAGAGTACAGTAATAGCAAGAGGAAGACATGTCGTTAATATATTGGTTTTTTCTAGAAGGGACAGTCTCAGCCGCATCATGGCAAATGCTGGAATGGGTGTGCAGCAAAGCAGGGAGACTGACAAGGAAAAACGCCTCGTATCTGAATTTGAGCCCTTGGAACAGGGGTGATGATTACCGTGGGGTAGTGTACATAGTTGTATGCCTTCTATCCTATCAAACACTAGACCAGATTGACTCGATAAGCCACGGCACGAAAGCTCCGAAGCCCTATCTTCTTCTTTTTTCTTAAATGTGACATTCCTTGTCTGGTTGTCACAAAAAGGGGGTAGTGCAATATATTACTGCACCACATCCATTTCTGCTAGCAATGAAACGCTTGAATCAAGCAGACAGAACTCAGTGACTAAACAAAAAATGTGTCCGTGAGCAAAGATACAGTGGGTGAGCAAGTAGCACCAATACTTCGGAGTCTACTCTCGGCACTTGATTCTATCTCTCTGCAGCTTGCAGGTAAGCTAGAGTAGAAGGACGATGATTACCGAATCAGATACAACACAGGTATAACATGTATGCGAGTTCCAGATTTGCGGTAAATCTACACCTGCGTGGTCCAATCCAATCTGGCGGATTTCTACTACAAAAATCTCCGATCCATCTTGAATCCGGGACCACAGAGATTTGAGGAAATGTGCTCGAGACCAGTTCCTCAATGATATATTGGCATGCCGCGTGACGGAACTGGAACAGCAATGGCAACGAGACATCGATGCAGAAAAAGCAAAGTTGATGACTCTGATGGGAAACGAAGGGGGAATTTATGGTGGAGAATCAGGAGGGGCTCGCTTAGTCAGAACCCCTGCCTATGCATTGCATTATTGGCTTTGTGCATTGCATAAATGGAGCAAGGCTTACCTGTCGCCGCAGGTATGATAGATCTATTTACGAACTGTCGGTAACGCTTCCTAAAAGAGCTATATAATTGTTCTAAGTGTAAATGGTCCGAGTTTTTGTGTCTGATGTCCGATTCTATGAAAGGGGTTGGTGTTTTGTTTCTTTCCGCTTCACTATGATGCAACCAATTCTTCGCAACCGAGAAGATGAAATCTCATCAACTCCGTCCACTCACTCCACACACCCTTCTTTCTCATCATCCTCGTATTCAGCGCTCACTAGTTACACCACTTCGACTTATCGAGTCAGCTTCTTATCTCGGTCTTCGCTTGAGAAGAGATACTTTCCTTGAAGCTGAAGCTAAGCTGAGCCTATCTCACCTGCATACGAGTACCTACCAATCTCAAAAATGGACCCCGCACCTGACCCCTCCGAAGACCCGATTGTCACGCTTTTAGAAAGCTACAATGATTTCAATAGCGCTCAAATCACCGTTCTCTATGAAGAGCCATCTGCATTAGAATTTATGCGATATGTGGCTATTAATCGACCTTTTGTCGTTCGTGGTGCAGCGAATGATGTAAGTCAAGGATATTTTTCTTAGCGCAGCCTTTCTTGTTGCAGTCTTTTAATTCAGTTCGCCTGCACTCTTGCCTTAGAACTTTTACTCTTTCTGCTTAGGAATTTACTATTCAAATGTTGAACGCCCTTTTGAACTCTTACGGGATCCCTCAAGAAAATCGTCATGTAGACCGGACTGTTGTAACCAGGTTCAAGTCGACTGAACGTGGACCTCAAACATATTTTTTGGCCACCTTTCTCAGAACGAAATAGCCTTGAAAGCTCTGGCGCAGCTATTCTACAAGCGAAGGATACTTTCTTTCTTATCACTCAGTCTCTGATTTCAACAATAGAGCCTCAGAAGATGTTCATTACGGAATACTAACTATCAAATTTCAGTGGGAAGCAACAAGAACATGGAATGTAGCCAAACTAAATGAGATAATGGGCGGACTAGAAGTAAATGTAGCAATCACACCAAAAGGGTAAGGAAGCATTCCCTCTAACCGTATATCCATTTCTCTCTCCAACCCTCAACCAATCTCCTACAAAAAAAGAAGCTAACATATCCAACCAGAAACGCCGATTCCCCAACAAAAGACCCCTCAGGAACCCTCCTCTTCATAAAACCCCTCGAAGAAAAAGAAGAATTCACCTCCTTCCTAACCTCCCTCACAACCCAAGAACTCAAGGGTCTCACTCCAGGCTCTTTAATAAAATACGCACAAACCCGTATATCCCCCCTCCCATCCCTTCACACCCAACTAACCAAACCACCCAGAAAACAACAACCTAAACTCCGAATACACCCCCCTCTCCACCCACGTCCCGCCCTCAATCCCCTTCTCCCGCCTCGCCCTACAAAACCAGCCCGACGCAGTGAACCTCTGGATCGGGAATTCACACTCCGTGACAGCACTACACAAAGATCCCTATGAGAACATCTACGTCCAGATTCTGGGGGCGAAGCATTTCGTCCTGCTACCGCCTGTTATGTATCCATGTATTAGGGAGAAGGAGTTGAAGAGCGCTAGCTACGTGAGAGATTCTGAAGGGGGTCTGAGGATTCAATTGGATGGGGAGGGGAATGAGATGGTGCCTTTTGCGACTTGGGATCCGGATGAGGGGATTGGCGGAGGGGGAGGGGTGTATGAGAGGTTTGCTAGGACGATGAGAGTCACGTTGGAGAAGGGGGATATGCTTTATTTGCCTGCTTTGTGGTATGTCTCTCGCATTTACTCCCTGAATCGCAGACTACAGATAGCACCGTTCTAACTTTCCACTAAAGGTATCACAAAGTATCGCAATCCTGCAACGAAGAAGGTCTTTGCTGTGCTGTAAACTACTGGTACGTTTAGTTATCCCCTTTCTATTTCGCGTTGTGATTATCTTCATTCCAGTACCTGCATTTGCGTTTGCTAACTCATACGACGCAAAGGCATGACATGGAATTCGGAGGGAGTTTTTATCCCCTGGTAAACCTAGTAAGGAACCTCACATTAGCTAAGGAGAAGGAGAAAAAAACAGCAGACTCCTCGAAATAGAGACAGAAGGAGCAACAGTAAAACGAGGATCTTGAAAGTACCTCTTGCTTGCCTGTAGTAACCAACCCCAGAATTTCGAAAGTTGAATAATTTCTCATCCAACCGCTGATATTACCTATACGCGTCTTTAACTACGCCGCCAGGCCCTGGTCACTTCTCCACCTACAAAACAGCCCTCCTATACATCCCAAGACTTACTCGCGTTATAGCAACAACAAGCCCCTTTCTTCCAGCCCTAAGAGAAGTTCCTGAATCAGACCTCGTCCCCCCCAAGCCCACCTTGAAACCGTCCTGTCCCGGTATTAACCTCACTAACGTTCTCTCCTCTGCTCCAAGCCATATCAACAGATCCATACAAAAGCGTATCTACCCAACTGTAACAAAGTACAGTACAAGCGATAGCCAAAGAAAAAAAAAATCAATAATACATACCATCCAAAGAAAGAGAGAGACTTCAAGTAAGATACGAGCAAGCACCTTACCCTCATCCATTCCTACAAAATCATAGTATAAAACACTCCACACTCACCACCTACTCCACAAAACTCATATCATCGATTCCGTATACCCCCAACAATCCATATCCAAAAAGGGCTTTGTCATTCCAAGTGTTTCATGACAGTATAAAATCACTCCTAGACTAAACCCTTTCCCCTTATTCTCTTCCATCTATAATAGTATGCACACGAGTCCTCCCAGCTTCCCTATCTAGTACTTAGCATCCTTGGATTACCACAGTCCTCAGTCCATGTGCTCGTGCCCGTAACAGTATTAGCATCACCAGCAAAATTTATATACTTTAGACTCGTCATCCACCAACAAAGCGGTATCCCATCTACCAGCTCTAGCACTTCTTGAAGACTACCTCGTATAGATAACTATCCTTAAAAGACCAACTACAACCACCTGAACAATATCAGCCAACGCAACCGTATCCAATTATAACAGTCGCGAGTACGTAGTGCCGGAGCACAAATCGTAAAGTATCATTGACAAATTTGTGCTAGTAGATTCTCGATACAAGGTACAGTACTAATCCTATCCCGTCTAGTAATCTACTCCTATACCGCTTTACCTACGATCTCTCTCCTATTTGCCCCCTAGCCTATCCCTCCCACTCTCTCGCTCTTACATCCCCCCTTTCTCCCCCTAACCACCTACCAAGTACCCACCACCACCAACAACAAATCCGTCCCTATACTTTACCCAAATCATCAACCCATCCCTACCCTAAGACAACTTACTCCACATATCACATATTACCAATACCCAAAACCCCAAGAGAAACGAAGAAACCGCAAAATATTTATGAGAAAGTAAATAAGGTAACCTACACTTGCGAACAATAGGACATTACATCTCCTTCCTAGGAGGGTGTAGTAAGGAATACCCGAGTAGAAGGGGACAATATCCTCACTACCAGCAATCTACTTACGTAAGAAGGTATTAAGTAGTTCCTGTAACACACATTTCACTCTCAAGACACACGAAGATTTAGCAAGATTTCACTCCATGTACAAAACAAATACGCCAAAAAAAGAACAAGAAAAAAAAAGATTTTTCAAAATATAACTTTTTTTGTATCTCACTAGGTAGCAAACATAAAAGCCCACCTACCCTACCCTTCCCTTCACTCCCTACCACGCCCTCATGTCAACCATTCATCATGCCCTCATCACCACCCATTCAATTCCCTCGACCCCATGGGTACTGACTAGTGGGTTACCACATCCATCACACTCATTTGCGATCAATGTGGCCACAGAAAAGAAGAGAGCAAGACACAAACATACATGCCCTACCTATAAGAGAAAAGAAGACAAAAACGTAGAGGGAAAAAACGAATTTTTGGCCAGAAGATGAAAAATCGACGCCGGAAAACCAGATTCCCCCAGAAAACATTTGCGAAAAGACAACCAAATCGAGAGGAAACATCTGTGCAAAGTCCCGCCCAATACTATGCGTTCTAAGGTGCAAATCGTTCGTCCAAGAAAAAGGTGGGTGATGGTGGTGTCGCGAAAATATTTCATGGTCGTATGAGGAACCAGAGAGCGCAGAAGAGATCTAGAGACATTATCGCAGATCCAACGCCAAAAGAAAGTCATGTCGAGAGGAGCAGAGGAAGGATGAGACAGGGCGAAAAGCTTTTCGAGTATTTCGCGCAAGGAGGAAGGGTTGAATGCCAGGCATGCATCAAAATTTAAATGTTACAATTCCCGCCGGATACTTTAGTGGCAGTCATCTTGTACATTATAAATAGATTATCATGCGATCACTCGTGAGGCCTGGTTTCCTCCACGGCTGTTCTTCTTTGGCTTTGAGACTGTACTCCAGCCATCTTCTTCAGTAGGAGCCTCACCACCCGGACTGGCTGGTGTTTGGGCAGGGCTTGCTGGAACTCCACCGTTTGTGTCTCTTCGTGGTCCTCGACCTTCATCATAATTTCGTGGACCTCCGCGGCCTTCTCCCCTGCCTCGACCACCACCTCGACCGCCTCTGGGACCACGTGGGGTATCATCTCTAGGTGTTGGTGGTCCCGAGGATTGGCGTCTCCATGCTCCAGTCTCCAAAGCCTTTGGTCGTGTGTCACGAACAATTTCCCTTGGCTTTCCGGATTTCTCATCGGCGGGTTTGCCGTTGGGGTTCTCGTTCTCGGCACTCTTTTCACCGCGTTGAAGAATCTCAACCTTGCCTGCCTCAGATTCTTGCTTCTCAGCTTCCTCGGCCTTGGCTTTTGCTGCGGCTTCCTTTGCCTCAGCCTTTGCCTTCTCCTCAGCCTCTTTCTTCTCTTGCAGGGCAGCTAGTCTCTTTTCTTCAATCTCTCGTTCTTTTGCAGCAGTATCGATTGGACGGGCGGCTCCGAAGGGGCTTGCCTTTGAATCGCCAGCAACGGATGATGGAGATGCAAGTGGTGCCTCGGATACTGTTCGCTTAGCCAGGTTCAATCGAGGTCTACCACCAGCTGGGACAGCGGCTGCTGGTGCTGGGGAAGAGGGCGCCTCGCTTCCATCTCGAGAAGCGGCGGGTGACTTGGCTGCTGGTGCATCGGGTCGCATTTTGGTACGCCATTGATTATCTTGCTCAGCAGCAGTTGGAGCACGCTCAACAACAGGTCGTTCTTGAAATTCGCGTCTTGGTGGTCTTGAGCCTTCCTGTGAGCCTTGTGCGCGACCTTCACCCCATGCAGCTGGTGAGGATTTACGGTCTCTGAATCCCTCGCCACGTGGGCCATCGTTTGTTCCTGGACGACCGCCTTCTCTTAGTGGTCCACGATCGGGTTGAGCCATTGGTGATAATGGTCCCTTGCGTTCCCAGTTGCCGAAGTCGCGAACCTTGCCATCTCCCTCGGGGAATCGTTCCTTTCGCTCGCCTCCACCATAATCAGATCCGAATCCACCACGGCCTGAATCTCTTCTGTCGTTGCCTCCTCGTCCTGGCAAATCTGGCAATGGCCCCTTTCTGCTCCAGTCGTTGAACTCTCTGGTTGGTCCATCTCTATCTTTTGCTATAAGAGGAATTTGATTAGCAACTGTTAGTGCGAATACAGGGATATTGACGTACGTGGATCTGCAACACTGATTCTAATGTTTCGTCCTTGGAATTGAGTTTGGTTCAGAGTCAAAGCTGACTTCAATCCTTCAAGGGTGGCGAACTCTGCATATCCAAAACCCTTGGGCTTCATCTCAAGCTTGTCCTCAATGATTCGAACATTGGTGCATTCGCAGCCAGTGAAAAAGTCGGTGACATCACCAACAGTTGCTTCAAATGAAAGGTTTCCCAAGTGAACAGTGAATGGGGGCTTATCTGGGAGTGGGAGCTCCTCACGGACAGAATATCCTACATGGACAATTAGCTACATGCTGTCAGACAGCTGAATCCATGCTGGTACTAACCTCCAGAGGTTGCCCCTCCATAGGCACCAGTAGTGGAGTTGTATGTACGTCTCTCTTGTCCATAGCCAGTTGTGCGGGAGTCTACCAAAGTAAGTATTTAATCGTCTGGTGCTGTGCGCAAACAGAGGGGGTAGGTGGGGTAGTGGGTGTCTGCGTCTGCTTCAGGAATCAAAGTGAACGTACCAGCTAGAGGTGTTTGTTAGTAAAATATAGAGATGATAGATCGGAGCGCAAACTTACAGACTGGCATATCCTCCATCTCATCAGCCCATGATCCCATTTCTGGCGATTGTCAGTTTCCAAAATCCTTTGAGGGGCAAATGTCGTGGTGGGCTTACTTTCGTCAGTCAAGAAGGCCCCGAGGGACATCTTCTGCTGCTCCTTCTTTTTGGGAGCTGCGCGCACATGGTCAGCGATGTTTCTGCATAGAATAATAGTATCGTTGGACACCTCTTGATCGCGGGAAGTCGGTCAAGAAATGCCTGCAGCCTAGCTTACCCATGATTGCGGTTTGTTATGTAAAGAACACTGCGCGAGACTCTGGGCCTTGCGCGTTGTCCTTGCGGTGTGTTTGAAGGATCTCGTGTCCCTCAGGAGTTGTTGAGAAATTGTCCGATTGAATTTGTCAAGTTCTGTGACTTGATTGAGTTGAGGTACGTTCCGTGCGGAGGATGGTGGGCGAAGGTGAGGAGCCCTGAATTACCACTTTTTTCCAGGCGACATGGGTTGTGGACCATTTGCCGCTAGCTAGTGCCTCATCACGTGCTGATTAAACCATCGCAATCCACCCACCACCCGTGGACTTCTGATGGGTGAATTGAACTGTTTCCATCCTAAGCCGAGACCAAGCAGAAACCAAGCAGAAACCATACAAAAATAGTCACCATAGGTTGAACGGAGATTGCCCCTATTTATTTAGTTTTAGATGGCGCGATTGATGGTCTGATAATTAGGCCAATTTTGGGTTCACAAAAGGCGAAACACTGAATCCTTGCCATCATCGTGGCGATGGTAGAGCCAACCCAAGGTTCGCAGTCTGGAGGAGGGGAAAAGGATCCAAATGTCAAGATCCACGTGAAAGCCCAACGACCACCTGCAAGACAGACGACCAGCGAATTTTCAACAGACCTTGGCAATGCACTATACCCAAGTCTTCGATTAGCTGGCTTTGCTGGTAAGTGTTTTACATATTTTGAGCATGTCTATTTCTATACTAACAATCTTGTAGGTGGATCTGGGATTTTGTTTGGGGGGTTTACGGGCATTTTAACAGCTACGAAATATCCTGTAATCCGTGCTATCAGTACCGGAGTGCAGTTTGCTACATTTGCAGCAACATTTGATGGTATGTTCACTAGCCTCGAGTTTTCTCCGTCACTAATAATAACCGGTTGCTAGTATCGAGGAGTTCTATTCTACACTATTTCGGTGGTGATGTAACCCCAAAACAAAAAGTACAAGCGAGTGCGGCCGCAGGAGCACTTGGTGGAGCTCTAGCTTCTACAATAAGTCAGTCATATTCTCTGCTCACAGAAACTCTTAGCTGACAACTTCCTAGGAGGAGCACTACGAGCAGCTCCATCGGCTATAATATTTGCCGTCTTTGGAGCTACTGGTCAATGGGCCTACACTCGCAATGAAGCACAGAACATGAACCGAGGACCAGAAGATAAAAACGCAGAAAAACATTCATGGTTAAACTCAAGATTTAGTCCTGTGAAGGTGCTTACAGACAAGGAGTATAATGAGATGCTACAGGAGAAATTGTTGAATGTTAATGCTCAGATTGCTCTTATTGATGAGAGTATCGAGGCTTTGAGACGGCAAGAGAGGGACGAAGCCGCAAAAGGGACTGGCGAGAAAGAGAAGCCTAAATCAGGTTCTAGTTGATACAATATGATAAGTTTGTACAGTAACTGTTATATTTAGAATGCCCAGAAGTAATGGATCCATCTCAGCACCTTCTTCCTCATGATTACAGCACCCCAAACTACCCAGGAGCGTATGGCTAAGTACTATTTTATTTACTTGAAATTCTCGTTGGGACCGATTCTGGTGTTTTGACATCTACAACCCTGCCGGTAAATAGGAATTCCGTAAATACCTCCAGAAGATACTAAACTAGGAAATTACCAACTCGCTTACCGGCTTCCCGTATGCGAGATCCGAAATTCTCAACCCCCATTCTAGGACGGATGACACTATTTTGAGGACTTTCTGCGATGTGCAACAAAGTGTTGATTGATTATAACTTTACCGGTTGATGGGTTCGTAAGTTGACTTTGTGGGGTTGGTTTACAAGGTTGATATTGGAAAGCTTTTGGGTGTATTTATATCTAGGAGTGTACGAGTACTCGGCAGATCCAAATATGAGATTCATTATTCGGCGAAGGATTTGTGTGAATGACTTGCCCGGGTCACCATGCTCTCATTTTGAACGACCTTTACCAAATAAGAGATAGTGAGAGTCGTTTGACCTTCAAAGTTTTCTGTATGAATCGATGAAGCTATTCAAGCCCGACGTTGAACCGAACAAGAAATACGACTCAGGGGCGGTGAATCCCCCAAAATCCCATCTATTCAGTAGATTATCGTTATTGTATTTCTGATAGTAGCAGACCGGATATCGGATTCGTTACAGTAGTAGAAGCCGAAGTCTTCACTCACATCCAACGAGGTGGACACCTGGTTGTGTAACTGCAGCTAACTGGAGCCTGACGGGATTCCTTGACTCGCTCTCACAGCTGCACGTCACTGATGGACACGAAGAATGCCCTGTGCACATGTGCACAGCACACCTCAGCAGCGTACTTGTAGCATAGGCATAGGTAGCCATAGTGGGGGGATAACAACAACAAAACATAACCTTTCACTTTATCGCATCGCAAGCTCCTCGATGCGCCTTGATATCCCTAATAAAAAAAAACAATAACACCACCACATAAAATCCATCGAGCAGTACGCTCAAAAAATCCCTCGTCTTGAAAATCTCCCTCCTCGTCGTCACGGCTTTTTTAATGGGATCGCCACGCAAACGAGCTCGTCCCAATCCCCCAAACCCGGTTGCGACCACGACCGACACCATACCAGAGCCCCAGCCATCAGAAGGGCAAGCAGGGGAGGCTTCAAGGCCATCGTCAGTGTCGCCGTCGGCGGCGGATAGTACGAGTGTCCCCGAAAATGGTAGCACCAGTGTAGCTCCCACGACTGTCGCTCCCGAACGAAAGAAGACGGGAGGGATAGCTAAACAGGTAGGTCTTGGTTCGTGGTGGGGGCCCCGCTTGCTGGCAGAGAGCTTGCATGTCATCATCGAGGATGGGTTGCTAACGGGTGCATCCAGTTGAAGCAGAAGAGTAGTTGGTACGGAACTTGGCCTCGCAAGTCGATCGCCTCAACGCAGGTGGCAAGGGAAACGATATTGGCAGATAAGTCCAAGAACGCGAATGGGAACGGAAACGGTACTCCTTCTGCCGATTTAAGGTTCGTCTTTCTGGATTTATACCTATGCGCCGGCGTAGAAGAGACAGGATATACTGCACTTACAGACTTGGGGGTGCTGGTTATCTAAATATCTTCTGCTGGTCCAAATATTCCGGGGAAATGTATAGCCAATACTAACTTGGGTACTACAATAGTCGATTCGAACAAAAAAGACCCACTCTTTCGAGTTCGAGGCCACCGTCTATGTATCTGGGGAAAAGCAAGGAAACTCTGGATATTACAATAGGCGATATGGACGGGGCCTCGTCGACTAAGGATATAGAAGCTACCAGGCAGAGACAGGAGACCAAGAAACCCGACAACGGCACTAAGGAGAATGGCGCGAATTCTGGAGGCTATCCAAGTGGGGCAAAGGGAGAAGCAACGAAAGATTCGACATCTTCAATACCAGAGACATCTGCGCCCATTCGAGGGTCCGAGCCTGTTGTGAGGCCGTCTACTGCTTCTGGTTGGCTTGGGGGTTGGCTTAGTAGACCCAGTCTACATGATGGTGCAGGGCATCTGGCAAAGGCTGCAAATAAACCGGAGATTTTGATAGAGGATGAAGTAGCAGTTGCCAAAGATATCCCTCTACCACAGGAACAGCCCACGGGAGGCATACAACCATCCTCATCTGCGCCGGCATCTTCGTGGTTTGGACTATGGTATCCAGCCACGCCCGCCGAAACGACCGAGGCAATACCTGTTAAAATACCTGATGCAAATAAGGATACAATAATGGGAGATGCACCAGCTCCTCCTGCGTCTAGCGCGCCAACATCAAGTAGTTGGGCATTTTGGTCTAGCGATACAAAAGCCAAGAATGTATCGGAAGCAATTCCGGAGGTTGGCGAAGTTGCGATATCTGGAGAACCATCCCAAAATAGTCCTGAGCCAGCCAAGCTTTCAAAACCAATCGAAGCCAAGAAGAAGAAATCAAATAAACGACTCCGAAATCAGTCGGTAGATCTCGATCAACCGTCACAACAAACCGAATCAGTCACGGTTGACGGTATGCCACAGAGGTCAACTGCGTCTAAAACGCAACAACCTCCTAATCTTCTCATCCCGTCTGTTAAGCAGACTTTTAGACTTGTAGAAAATACTTCCATTTTGCAGCAGATTGCTCGTCTTCTTTTACTATCTCAGCAACCACCAGCCAAACACTTGTATTTGGCCAAAGATACTCCAGTTGTCAAGCGGGCACTTGCTATTGGAATTCATGGGCTTTTCCCTGCTCCATTACTTCGGACGGTAATTGGACAACCAACTGGAACTTCCATCAAATTTGCGAACCATGCAGCATCAGCAATTAGAAGATGGTCAGATGCTCATGGGTACAAAGATTGTGAAATTGAAAAGGTTGCATTAGAAGGCGAGGGAAAGATTGCAGACCGAGTCGACAGTTTGTGGAAGTTGCTTTTGAATTGGATCGATCATGTTCGAAAAGCCGATTTCATCTTAGTTGCATGTCATTCCCAGGGTGTTCCAGTCGCCATTATGCTTGTTGCTAAACTTATTGAATTTGGTGTTGTATCTCAAGGGAGGATTGGGATCTGTGCAATGGGTGAGTTTTAGAATTTTGATTATCCGCTCATTTTGTGTGCTTCGGGAGGCATTACTAACGTTTTGAATCATAGCTGGTGTGTCACTTGGACCATTTGCGGATTACAAGTCAAGATTCATCAGTGGTTCTGCTGGGGAAATATTTGAATTTGCAGACCCCGAGAGTGTCGTTTCGAAAAGATTGGAAGACTCTCTTCGGGTGGCGGTCAAGTATGGGGCACGAATCACTTATGTTGGATCGATCGATGATCAACTGGTTTCGATGGAGGTACGTCTTTTGTATTCGATGTATGTTTTCATTTTGCTAATAATCTGCAGTCGGCTATATTTGCCACTGCTAGTCATCCTTACATATATCGTGCGGTGTTTGTCGATGGGAGGATTCATGCGCCTGACTTGTGAGTATTGAAATTCATACGTGATATACCAGCTGACAATGTTTTAGTTTGTCCCATCTTGTCGGATTTGCGCTGAAACTTCGTAATCTTGGTGTTTCTGATCATGGACTCATTCGAGAATTATCCGCGCCTCTTGCTGGCAGTCTTTACACAGGAGAAGGTCATTCGAGGCTCTATGACGATGGGAAGGTCTACGAGTAAGTTTCACCAAAAGCCATACATACCAAGTACATTGAGAACTCACTAACTCATCTCCTCAGCCTGGCCATCGAGCACGCCTTGGAAACCACCTCATCAAGCGACCTCCCCCTCGAGCTCAAAAAGTACGAGATCCCCAACACGTCCAACCCCTACGTCCTACCATGGATCATGCGCGGACTCCTCGAAGAGGAATTCGTGAAGACGGAACTTAGCAATGAGACGACGGAGCTTCTGAAGCAGTTTGATGATTGGAAGCCTTCGACTAAGGTTCTTAAGGATGTTAAGTATCGGCTTGAGGCGGTGCGGTCGAAGTTGTAAGATTGTGGATTGTGGGTAATAGGGATGTGGATAGGGAAGCGTGGGATGGAATTGAATTGGAATTGGCGTATTTGGGTTTTTGGGAATAGGGGGTAGTATGAAGGGGAGCATGGGAATTTGCTGATACTTGCATGGATGGCGTTCTTTGGGTGGGTGAGTGGGGTTGGGAAGATGAGATGAGATCATTGAGATGAGATAGGAGGGAGTAGATTATGTATGTATGTTAATAAAGCGAAGCGAAGTGCTATCATGTGTCTGGTAACGAATGGTCAGGTCTCCTACTACAGTAGTATACTGTACAGTACTAAATCCAAGGATCTGAGTTAAGTAGTGATAGGTACCTACTCTACTCGACTAACTTACTAAGTAGGTACCTAGTCCCATACGGAGTAATAAAACCTTTTAACACAATTAAATTAAATTTCCTAGAAGAAAGAAAATGGGAAANAGGGGATTTAGGGTAGGGGATAAGATATAAAAGATAGAATAAAATAAAAAATAAGTTTAAATACTACTAAAAGTATTATATTTCTAGGTATAGTTAAAGGTATATATAATAAATAATAAATATAAATAATAAATAATAAAAGTCTTATTATTATTATAATATTACCCGAGATATCTCTTACCTAACTATTACTATTACTATAACATAGCTATTACTACGTTAGTAAGTACCCTCCATATTAGCCTCTAGATCCTATAGTATAGGTATTATCCCTAATAGTAATAGTAATAGTAGAACCGCCTATTTCGGGTACCTACCTACCTACCTACCTAGGTCCTAGGTATAGTAGATAGCTACTATAGAACTTTCGAGGCTTTTACTTAGCTAAGGTATACTTACGTAGCTTTTTACCTATAGAAAAGGGAGGGAGGAAGGGTGGGAGGAGAAAAAGAAGAATTATATATTACAACCCTCCTCCAAGAAAAAAATACTTATAAGATAAGTAATAGAACTTAAAAAGTATTTCAATTCTTACCCCCCAAAAAAACTAAAACTCCAAAGACCATCCATCACATCCATTCATTCATCCTATATCTCATGCCATCCCATACCCAATAATGCCAGAAAATCCCAAACGCCATCCATCCATCCAATCTATACCCCCCCAAAAAAAAAGAAAAAAAAAGAGAATCGCCCAAAATTCAAGTATGTAGTCCCAGAAACATAAATGCTTAAAATAGATGAATGAATTTATACCAATCAATCAATCAATCCATCCACTTTTCTTTCTCTCTCTCTTTCTAACCTTCCCCCATCACCCCTCCCTAGCCTATCTTCTACTATATCTATAACGCCAAAAATCACACACCCTCCCCAACATCTCTAGTTCTCCCCTCCTCCTCCTCATCCTTACTCTCATGATTCACAAACAAGAAACTGAGGAGCACGATGCCGGCACCCACCCAGTAGAGGGCGCTCGAATACTGTTTACTAAGGATCATCTGTCCGATGAGGGAGAGCGGGATGTTCATGGAGAGACCGACGGCGACGACGAGGGGGGTGGTGAGGAGCATGGCGTAGGCCCAGCAGTAGTCGCTGGCGAAGGAGGAGAGGGAGTTGGCCTTGGAATTGGGTTAGCTTTTTGGAGAGTTTTGGAATTGTTGGGGGGAGGTGTGGTATGAGGAAATAGGTGAGGGTATGAAGAATATGTAGGGGTATAAGAGAGGGAGAAATTACCAAAACAATAAGCCAAATCTTCCCCGTAGGTGGCATCTCCCACTCCTCCACGCCCGTAAAATGCAAGATAAAGAACGCCGGCCACAGCAGCAAACAATTAAATAAGCCCACCAGTCCAAAAAACAGAGGCATGTTAACCCGATCCTCATTGCCAATTCGTTTCTTCATGACAATCGCATAAACACCATACATAATCGCGCTTCCAAATGCCATCGCGTCCCCAATTGCGATCTGGTTCTTGGTTTTATGTGGAAAGTTCCCCCGGTTCTCGTCGTTGTTTTCCCTACTCAGATCTACGGAGGAGATGAGTATGATTCCGGTAAGGGAGGCGAGAACCCCTACCAGTTTCTTGTAGGAGAATGCTTCGACGCGGAACATGGCACCGAAGATGAGCGTCCAGATGCTGCTCATGGAGGTGAGGATTGTGGAGGAGGCCACACTGGTGTATTCTAGACATGCTGCGACAAGGTAATTCGATATGAACCAGAGGAAAGCAAATTCCAAACTCAGCCGTGCGGTTTCGGGGACATTTAGTTGTGCCTCTTCTGGTGGTATAGGATCTCCGGACATGCTTAAAGCTGGTCCATTGGCGTCCTCTGAGTCGACTAGTAGTCGAGTTTCCGAGGCGGACATGGGATCTTCTGCTTCCTCGTCCCCATTCCCGGTCTTGGTTGGTACACCTTCGTATGCATGCCCCCCTCTCCCATGCCAGTAGTCAATCGTTGAGGACTTCAAATGCGCAATCCCATCTCGCCGTATTATCCGCCACATAATCGGGACCAGAGATATGGCAAAGAAAGAGGTATTTATGTACGTAACAAAAAACGGTTTCGAATACGAATCATCCGCGAAAATGTACTGTTCATATGCCTTTCATCAGTATTCATTCATTCACATCCGATGTACCCACCATTCTCATTCCCAACCCCATCCCTCCGGACTCGAAAAGGACTCGGACTTACAGAAGCCAGAAAATTCGAACTCGTCCACAAAAACACCGTCGCAAGCAAAAGCGCAATCCCCAACGTCCTCCTCGCCACATTCTCCAAACCCACACTCTTCTTGAACCCCCCTCTACTCCTCAGTTTCAACGACGACCGCGCCGTCGAGGACATCGATCTCCGCTGCGGCCGTTCATTCCGCACATCTAACCTCTCCTCGGTACCCAAATTAAAAGATTCCGCAACCGCCGGCGGAACAGGCGGTTCCTGAGCGCTCATCGTGTTCGCGGTGAAAGAATGGTGTTGGGCCTAGCTGGCCTCGAGAGTTCGGATGTTGCAGATGCGCCGCTTATGCTAATGCTAATGCTAATGCTGGCTTCAGGGGCCAACGGTCATGGAGGATGCAGGATCGGACACAGAAGTCCTTTAGTCATGGATAGTTGAGTAGTTGGTGTTGGTGATGGCGTACTCGTGAGCCGTTTGTTAGCGACAGAAATATCCGAGGTTCGAGGTTTCCCGTCCTCTGCTTGTCGTTCTTGGTTCGTCCTAGGATAAGTTAGAGTTACCAAGTACGGAGTACTTAGCCTTGTTGGTAGTTTGACGTCGCGTCTGTGTATGTCATGCTGGTGGGTCCCAGGGTTGCCAAGAATCACCGGGATGCTGAGTTACATAGGATTCCGGCCTATTATTGAAGACCACAATTACATTTTTTGCTGAGGTAGTACTCTGGTATGCCCAAGTAAAATACTATGTAGATAAATGCAATTTAATATACGAAAATTATTACCCAGTACTGTACAAGTACACCGATTTGATCAGGAGTCCGGTATGATAGGGAGCCGTATGATACACATCCGTCTTCCAAGGTTGCTCTCATCCGAACATCAGAAACTGAAACCATACCAGATTCCCGACATCCACATCATACCCCAACCATAAAACGAACACCCACACCTCATCACAACACGCAAAGCCAAAGCAAAAAAAGACACGATGACATAAAACAAAGAGAGTAAGACGCCAACAGCGCCATGATTAATCCATATGTACATACACGTCCCCAAACAGCGCTCGTTCTTCTACACAACCGATATTGGAAGAAACGACGCCGGAATATAGGGAGAAAAAAAAAGAGGATGAGTATGTCAATATAACCCAACGATTCATCCTCGAAAAAACAACAAAGAGACAGCCGCCCAGCATGGTTCATTCATCTCGTTTCTAGCATGCACATCCGTCCCGGTCGTTCTCAATGTGGATGTTGATTGGATCCGAGAAATCCCCACTGAATTCTTCCGATTCTTCTTGGGCGAGAGCATGTCTGGCGATGGCTATTGAACACGTTAGTTTCCATCCGAGTTGAGAAGAGTCAATAACGGATTCCATACTCTCAAATGCTTGCTCCACGTTAATGGCCTCCTTTGCGCTCGTCTCAAAGTAAGGAATATCACCCTTCGACTGGCAAAATGTCAAAGCTCGTTTTCCGGAAATCTGTAATTCATATTAGCAACATGTCCTCTAATGCCAACCACATGCACAACATACCACTCTCTTGTTCTCCTCCACATCAATCTTATTCCCAAGCACAACCTACAAACCATTAGCAATTTATACTCCCAGGCCCTCGTGATTCAGACTCACAAAAGGGAAATTATCCGGATCTCTAGGTGAAGCCTGGATTAGGAACTCGTCTCTCCAACTATCGAGTGTATCGAAACTCTTTGAGTTGTTGACATCATAGACAAGTACACAGCAGTCGGCACCACGATAGAAAGCGACACCTAAAGACTGAAATCTTTCCTGGCCGGCGGTATCCCATAACTAAAAACCAATGATCAGTTCAAGGCTCTTCAAGAAGAGTATTATGAGTGATCGTACCTGCATAGTCACCAAACGATCATCAACCAACACCTCCTTCGTCAGGAAATCCGCGCCGATGGTAGCCTTGTAACTTGCGCTGAATTTCTTGTTTACCTATCCTCTTATCAGTCCTCTATCCTGCTCTGCACATGCGTATGCACCGTATGAAAAGTATCGGGGGTCCTTGAAAGATCGTGCCAGAAACATACATATTGATTCATCAAACTCGTCTTCCCAACACCGCTATCACCCAAGATGATGACCTATTACCCATTAGCACACATTCCTCTCTTCCAACCCTCGTATATGTGACGAACCTTCAAGAGCACCTTTTTTCTAGACGCCATGATCCCGGAGGTGGAGAATATCTCGTCGAGAAACCGGGTAAGAGCTCGCGATAACGAAAGAACGATGTAATCGACGACGTCCGGTCCTCAACCGCGTATTCCTTCCGCAAAGATCGTATTCGCACGTAACGAAGCGTGTAACAAATTCGTAAGAAGGTCGTTAGGTCGCACAGACGTTCGTGTATTCTCCAGTCGTAAGATTTCGTGTTGAGGTTGCGAGGTTGGAGACTTGTATGGTACACTACGGTCAAGCTTCAAGAAGCCCAAGTCCAAGCACCTGCAGCAGCCACTGGGGGCTCTAAGCGCGGCTAATCCTCGGCTCCGCTACTGTACTGCACTCCAACTCCACTGACGACTCACAGCCTTGCCGCTTGCATTTCCTGGTACAATTCAACATCTGATTCAGCCTTCTCCCCTCCACCATGTCATGATTTGGTGCTTGCATCACTTCCCTTTCCCTTCCTAATCAAAAATACAGAAGAGGAAAAGAACAATGTCATCTACATCCTGGCGCACCGAATACACCCAATCCCTCCACGACCGCGACGAACGACAAAAAGCCTCCTACGCCCGGATCGATGATTCCCTCATCAACGCCTGTAAACCTTCCTATACCCCTCATCCATCTCTCCATCTCCTCCCTCAACCACACCCAACTAACACACCCAGTCACCGACCTCCTCGCCCGCACCAGCGCTCTAGAAGCCGAAAAAGCCGCAACCGCCGCTTCCAACCCAACTCCCTCCCCCTCCACCTCCAACTCAGCTCTCAAACCCCTACCGCCCTCCAAACGAACAGGATCAGATTCGCCCACCACCGACCCCTCAACCGCACAACTCAAGTCCGACCTAGCACAAGCACTACTCAGCAATACAACCCTTCAGACGCGGTTGAAAAACGCAGAGGCGGCGTTGGCAAAGGTACAGACGCAGAGTAAATCCGACAGCAAGGCGTTGGAGACCGCCACGCGGGAGAAGAACGTGTTGAGTCAGAAGGTGAGGGATCGGGATGAGGAGTTGAGGGGGAAGGCTAGGTTGTTGGACGTAAGTCTACTCTATTTTGATGAGTGTATAGATGGAGGGGTAGGTGGGAAAGGTGGGGTGCTAATATTTTATTATAGGAGGTACAAGATGAAGTACTATCGCTTAATTTACAACTCAATATGTCTGAACAGACCGTTAAAAAACTGAAGACCGAGAATAAGGAGCTCATTGATCGATGGCTGGCGTATAAGGGACGAGAAGCAGAGGCTATGAATAACGCTTTATGATTTCCACGAAGGTCTCACTACTCAAAGTACCATCATATCACAATACACCAGAAAGAAAAAAAAGAAACAAGGTATATTAATGTTTATTTTGTTTTTTTTGGGTGTTTGTCCGCTCAGCCGCTCGCTCTGTAAGTGTATCATAATCTCTAAAATCTACGCTGATCATACCCTCATAAACTCTTCATAATACAGTCCGCCTAGACCAGTTGCTTGGTATATCCAACTAGCCCTCTCATATGCCTAGCGCTTCAGCATATTCCCTCATATGCGCGACATCCTTCACAGTGATGAAGTAGTCGCCACCTCCACCACTCCAGCTTACCGCCTCGCCTTGTCCAGAATATGCTCCTTTCTTGATGACCTTGAGATTGTTCACAGCATCATTGATATTTCGGGTCGTAATCTCGTGGTCTTTTGGTACAAACGGCTTGAGGGAAATAATCTTGCAGCCATCTTTCAGATCCAGAAAGAGATCAACGAGTGCTCTGTTAAGATCAGAAGAGAAGACTTGGTTGTTGACCAAAATCACATCCGCACGCTCGAGTGCAGAATGAATCTTGGCATTTTCCAAGAAATCTCCATGTTCAAGGCGTACACTTCCAGGAGCAATCCCCCATAGGCGACAACGAGCGGAGAATTCTTTCTTGTAGGCGTCCGCCAGGGTGTAAGCGTTGACCATCATTTCACAACCCCAGCTTTCGCAACCGAATTCCAGAGCCGCTTGCAATACCACGTTTCCGACTCCTGAACCGAGATCTACAAAGACATGATCAGACTTTAGACCAGCTTCCCCTAATATTTCAGAAACCAATTTGGGTCTCAGCTCGCCATAAACATTGTTGCTTCCGGCTTCATATTTCTTCAGATCATCAACACGAGGTGAGACGGTGCGATCATATGCTTGAGTAGTAATCATCCGAACCATTTTGAAAGGGAGGTGGTGTTTATCGTTGAGATTCTTTTCCACGGATCCGTCTGTTCTTAGCTTATCAATAGCCACGTTGTAATTTCTGACCGCAGTTTTGAAGTCATTCAATAGTGTCTCCACATCTGGTCTTCCATCCCCTTTCTTCTTGTTCGTCAAATTATTTCTTGCTTTCTCGAGTTGTCGGATGTAGCCATTATTCGGGTCGCGAAAGGGTTCCGCTTGTTTCTCGGTCATGTAAAAATCCGTAACTATACTAGCAACATCAATAATCTCTTGAATGGAGTTTATGACATCCTTCCCTCCTTGCAAATCGTACCTACATCATCAACAAATTAGTCATCTGCCTGGAAATTGATATGCGACTAGGACTTGGCAAATACCTCTCCCGCTGAGAAGCACTTGGATATTTCAACTTGACCGTGAAATTCCCCTGCGACGGATTCGGATTACTTCTCGATAGCGGTGCGACTAAATCTGCAGCATGAATCATAGGGAATAACCCTCCATCCTGGTTCGAAAATGCCTTTCGCGATCGCAAAGAGCGCTTCGAATCTACAACCGTCAGGACACCCCCCATCTTGCGACGCTTATGGGACGCTGCATCATCTGAGGAGCTGGCTTCATCATCGTCGTCAGAATCGAAGATAGGTTGGTTACTGGGCGAGGCGCGTTGCAGTTTGGGACGTTTGGGTCGAGGCTGGAGTTTGGAGGTGTCCGTTTGTCGTTCACCACCTGCGGGTGTGCTGGTTCTAGATCGGTGTACTGAAGCTGAGGATCCAGATGGTGAGCTCCTTGCTATGGATGTGGAGTCGCGGCCTCGATGGACGGTGTTTTGCGACTTGGTTTTGGAGGGGAGAGGGGTCGAGGCAGGTTTCTTCGCGACGGGTTGGGAGATGATGCGCGTGATGGCGGGACGAGGCTTGATGGCGCAGTTCTTGTTGCCGAAGAGACTCATTATTGATGTAGGTGTTTGGTCCTTGAAGACCGGGAGAAAGAGATGTGCGCAGGAAAAAGATGTATGTATGAGGGGGGTAGAGAATGTGAGGGGGGTGGTTTGGGACACCTTAGGAGGAGGGTATGTTTTGTGGATTTTTTGGGGAGACTGGACAGTGTTGAGCCGCAGCCTTGCATAAGCAATGTCCTGCCTTTTCGGTCGGATGACCAATCCCGATCCCGGGGGCGGCTGCTGACGAAAACTCTATTTGCACGTGATGGGGCTCGGCTAAGGTTTCCCGGGGTGTGGTGTATTAAGGATATTGAAGAGCTTCTAGAATGCTAATCTTGAGCTTTTTTTGAAGCTTAGATAAGTCTCTATCAACGTACCTGAATTTCTTCTCCTCTCTTTTCGGATTCACAGCTTGTAATTATTCGGAGAGAAATGAAACCTTCACTACCTTTCATATGTTTGGCCACTTAATTGTTTTGAGTATTTTCAGTAGGAAAAGAAACAAGCAGATCAGTAAGCAGTCTTGTGACAAATCCCATGAGATTAATGGTTTGAAATAGCAAGCTAAGATACTAAAGTCATGGCTCGAGTAACTCGGCGGTCTTTGCTAGGACATTAAATCTACCCAACTCTTCTACAGAAGTGACAAGATGATGGACCCTCAACCTGAACACTAAACCGGTATCAAGCCAACCTTCACCCCATTCCTACTCTCCCGCGTGAAAACAATCTTGTCGATATACTCGAAACACTCATCCCTATTCTCACACGCCTTGAATCTCTGCATAATCCTCACGATAATACAGCCCACATCGGTGAGAACATTCTGCTGGGCCGGACAAATCCTTCTACCTCCCATGAACGGGACGAAATTCCAACTATGCTTAAGTCCGTCCCATCTCTCTGGTCGGAACTCGAGGACGTCGGGACCCCAGATCTCCCTGTCTAAATGCAAGGGAGCAAAGGACATGCGTACCTGGTCACCAGTTTCCAAAAGGATAGGATCGTTTCCGGAAGATCCACCGCCGTGGGGAAGGATACTGGGTGCTAGACATGTCTTCCAGCTTCCGCCTGCTGGGGAGTGGATTCGTAGCGCTGTGATGTGTATTGGTAAGGATTTGGTCTAAAGATATGCAAGTTTAAGGGAATGGATACTCACTTTCGTTCATCACGGCTTGGAGGTATTTCATAGATTTAAGTAATTCAAAGGTCAACTCTTCTGATCCGATACCCAGGACTTCTGCGCGGAGTTTGTCCCACACTTTAGGATTTCGAGCGAGCATGAAGAAAACACTACTGGTGAGGATCGCAGCGGTATCACGGGCCGGGAAGAAAATATTCATTAGTTCGCTGCGGATGGCTGTCTTGTCCTTGGAGTCTTGACCAACTCTCTTAGTAAGACGTACTTGTACGGTCCCGACGGCGCATCGCTATTCCCAGACTTGGCTTGGGCTTCAATCTCTTCGTCAATAAAACCATCGATTATTTTGTGGACGTCCGCGCAGGTGCCCAACCACTTCTTCTTGGAGACAGCCAGGAACCCGAATCTCCCCAGGATATAACGAGTAAACATGTCTGTAAGAGCCTGGTCAAATAGAGCCGGTAGTTCTCTAGCGATAGGATCATGTGTTTCTGGCGAGAGAGAGTTGGCCGACTTTCCGAATATGAACTCCGTGGAGCTGTCAAGGAAGAGCATCTTGCAAAGTGGCTGCAGATCAACCGTAGATCCATCCTTAGGTATTTTAGCAATCATCTTATCAAGATGTTTCTCAAAGGATGACAGCTCCGAGACTTGCGATCGTGCAAACAACGGGTTAATCATCTGACGAGAGTGCTTCCACGCCTGACCATCCGTAGTAAACAACCCATCTCCCAGGAACGGTCGACACATAGGTCTATTCATAGGCGCCGAACCAAACTTGTCAACCTGTGTTGCAAGGACGGTCTGCATGTTGGCCGGGTCAGATGTGACGTATTGCTTGATTCCCCAAGCATTAGTCAAGACTGTCCTGCCATACCTTTTCACAATGTTTCGATCTGTTGCGATGGAATCACCTGCATTCATATCCTTCACCCTCTGGATGAATAGATCGAGGCCGAGGATTGGGTCGTAGTGCCAGTATCGAAGTGGTGGAGAGCAGCCTGCTTTGCGAGCGGCGGCTCGGTAGCGGATTTCTTTCAATGTCCATGTGAGGAGGTAGAAAGACGATACGAGTGTAAGAACGCCCGCGCACAAAACTGAGATACTTGGCATATTGAGGGTTGTAAGGACGAGGGGAATTATTCCGTGGTGGTGATGCTTGTTGGAAGTGCTCGCTGTTCCGGGCAATTGTAGTGGAGACTGAGTTTGAGAGTTGGTTAGCGCAAGATGAATTTAGCAAACAATCCACGATTTTCTGAAGAGAAAAAGTAAATATAAGAATGAGAATCTGTCGTTCGACGTCGTGGAGAATTATTCTTGCTGAAATATATACTTGAGGGGAAATTTTGAGCATGTTGGTTACTTGTTGGTTGGCTACATCGTGAATTCCCTACATCTGCAACACCCTTGTCTGTGTGAGTTACCACCCGTTCTATCTCCCCAATTTCCAACACACTTGAGGATACGACTCCAAACACATTACGAAACATTTGTGAATCAATCTCAAACTTGTATAAAATCTGTACACTAGCTGCGCTTCCATTAATATATAAACATTCTTCCCTACGTTAACGAATAAGAGGTCGTGCTTTCTTGGTATATCTCGCTACCCTTGTTGCGTAGATATTATTTGAAAAAACACCCCAAACCGTTTTGGATATTTTCTAGGGCTTGGATGTTCTGATTCTAGAGATGAGGTTGAGGGTTCCACGTTGTGATATCAGGTAGGTTTACGCGTGTTGTTTTGGTCCGTTCGCTTTAAGCGAGGTACTTCTCGACGTCCGTAGGTATTTGTTTTGAAGAATATCATTCATTTGTGTGGTTGTGATGGCACAGCATCCTGAATTATGAAACGATACTCAGACTAATGACTCTTGTTCGCAAATTGTAAATCGTAAATGTCTATATTACAGGATGAGCCACAGAATTAGACCCTCTCACGCCATGGTTGTATACAGGAGATCGGCTTGAAGTTCTCTTGATGGGTGTGAATATACCTACCCGGAAGGAATAGTAGTACTGCTGCTGCAAGGCTGCGCCCGGTGAGCTGATTTGTGAACGCCAGTATCGAGATGCCTTATCTGATAGTCCAATGCCTAGTGATTCTGCCTTTCAGGCTATTCTACACTATCTTACCAGGGTAGTGTCTAGTTTTCTTCTGATTTCAAGACTGATGCAAAAGACTGATGCAAAAGACTGCTATAACTATCTTCTATGTAAGTAATATCGGGCTTCAATCTTTGCTGGCCTAAGAGAATGCTAAGATTATTTGCTCGGAGCTTGACTTGGACGAAAGTACGTCTCCAAGGCAATACAGTAATAACCCTCTGCATATCAGAGGAACAACAGGTCTGCGAGGCGCCAAAAGACCTACGAGTACACCCTATCTCAGGAACTGCGAAGAAATATGCAAACTACTCTTTCCCGCAGGCCAATGCAGTGTTGTCGATAGTTCAGTTTGATCAATTTTATCGCCAGTTTTGATATCGTAAAACTAACCAACAGTTTGATTGATAATTATAGAACTGAACTGAACAAATAGTAAACTGAACTAAACAAACGATAAACTGAACTAAGCGAACTAAGTGTTATTTGAATCTAAATTAGCGATTTCGTCTTATAATATCTACCCTCCTTACAAGATCCTTATCCTTCTATTCCTTTAACTCCTAGACCTTATTCTTAATAAACAATACCTCTTCTTTTGAGCGTACGTATAGACTTCCTGGTAGGAGGAAAACTCCAACCTATTAGTTACCTAGGTGGACCCTATAAATCGTAGCATTTTGGTTAGGGTGAATAAGAATTTAGGCTAAATAAGATAGGGTTGCTTGATAAGCAATAGTGAATGCCCTATAAAATGCCCTGTAAAACTGACTAAACTTGTCACTTTTAGAAAGACAAAATTGAACGAACCAACAGTTTATATTTTACCTCTAAAACCAATCAAAAATCTATGCAAACTGAACCAACCAAACTAACTGAGCGAACTGAGCGAAACCACTGGCCACACTGGGCCAATGAAACTTCTGTTACTTGCGAAACTTATCTATAATAAAAACTCTATTAATACAAGTTATATGGTCTTTTCTTGCGCCTTTTAAGCACATGTCGACGGGTCAGGTCCTGTCTTCGCAGCGTAGCATTTCAGCGGCGACAAGCAGGAGCGCTGACAACTCCACCCTGGCAAGCATCCTGTATTACAACATGTTTGCGCGACAGTATTACATGGATATGGGTCGGCACAGTCATTGTAGTTACCACACGATGCTCCAGGACATCCCCATCGACAATTCTCTGGATCAATACAGTTATATTGGCATGAGGGAGGTGATGTTGTGGCAGGAGGCAAGACAGTCTTCGTCGCTTGCTTTGTGGTAACTGTCGCTAATATAGGGGTCTCGGGTATAATTTGAGTCAGAGGTGAAGTAAGCAGCGAAGATGATATCGCAGTTGAAGTGAAGGTTGGGGTTGTTTCGGAAGGCGTACTCGAACCGACTTTGGTAGAAGAAGGACTTGAAATCGGTATAGACGGATGGGAGGAGGAGGGGCTCATCGAAGAGGGTTGTGATACTGAAGTTCGAATAAACGGATCGCTTATCGTCTGCGAAGCTGGAGTCGTTGTTAAAGAGGGGAGATCAAGGATTGTAGTGAGGCTTGTCCCCGTTCTTGAGGATAAATCATTTGAAGTGCTACAAACTGTCAGGTTACTCTCGCTTCTTGCTGTAAGTACTGTAGCTAGGTATTGAACTTACGTTTTACCGTTGTGCGAATGGGGATGGATGACTTTTATTCCCAGCGGAATTAAACTACAAGCAAGGCCGATCACGACCACGACAAACGCAAACCAATATCGATATTTGCGGATTAATCCTTGAGGGCGTCCAGACTTAGTCGATTCTTTTTCCCTTATCATCATCAAGTTCTGCATTAGGGCCAGGCAGAATCGCTGAACTGTCTGAAGAAGGAGGTGTTGAAGCGCGCACAATGGAGAAAAAGTAGTTGATCCCATAGTTCATCTGACCACTTCCCGAATTATGGTTTCCGTCGTATCTTGTTGTTGGCATTGGTACTGGCATTCCGTTCGTCATGGTCTACAGTCAACGTAAAGGTTTCTGTGAAGTATTCCCATTACATTCAACCATTAGAGAATAAGGCGTCTCAGAATGAAGGAAGGATATCTGAGCGTAGAAATATATTTCTTGGACCCGTGCTTCAAACGGCCCCTTCCAGCCTTTTACAGCCTTTTTCAGGATCCGCCTTGCTACCCCTGAAGCGCGCACCTATATATACACACACTTGAACACCTTCACGTAAAGATACCAATACACCAACACAGGACTCACAGTAAACCTTTGATTCTTAGTGGTATAATCAAGAGCCAGAATGATGATCTATTCATAAAGGCATCAGAGTTTGTTCCTAGAACATATGGATGTAAATCTTTAGTGGTCCACAATAAATTGATAAGGGTTTAAATGTTTGGAGGTACTCAATTCTTAGGTTTGGCTCCACTTAACGAGGCTACAAGTTGACTAGGATGCTTTCGCTAGTTTCAGCTATCCAATATGGAAGAATAGCTGCTGAGCTTGAAAGACAAGGGTGGATAATGGGAATAGTTACACAAAGAAACCCTGATTGGCTCAATCAGATCAAGGAGGTCCGGCTTCAAAAAACGCCCCAGGTTCTGGCAAATTAATTGGATAAACAATTCTCCACATGGCTTTAGTACTGTTGGGGTTGTGTGGGGTCTTGGGATTTTCAAGTGTGAAGAAGTGCTCAACACCAGCCTTGTGTGTGTAGCAATTGTGGTCACAGGAGCACACTCTAGCATGGTAAAGAGGAATATCAAGGAGGCCGTTGAACATGTTTAGTCCACAGTGGGCTCGCGCTCTGGTCTTTCGGTTCAAAACTTTTTTAAAGGGGACTTTTTGTGCCTATAGAGGAGCCGACCTCTTCGAACCTCTTTGACAACGCCATTTCCCACAGCCTACTTGCAGTGCTGCAGTCAGATCAGATGTTCTTACTCCGCCACGTCAACCAATTGCATCTATTATAATAGAACCACTAAGCCTTCCTCAAGATCACTTAGGGTGGTCCCATGCCCCCAAAAGAATGATCCTACAATTACACTGAAACGAGCGCGGGGTAATATGGCCGAAGTTCTTGGGACAATTGCTGCTTCATTCCAGCTTGCGGACTGTTGTATAGGAATCCTGAAACTTGTAAATACTATTTCAACAATTTCATCTACCCTACTCCAATATCAAGATCTACTGGAGGAGCTTAAGGGGTTGTCAGAGTCGATCATCGAAAAGAAGACCTTCCAAACGCCTCATATTTGCAGCCTTGTCAAATCGATCCTTAATACAATACGCAAAATTACAAATCTGGAAGCCTTGTCAACGCGTCCTCATATACTCCAAGTCCTGGTCTTTTTTACCGAGAAGCAACATATTCTGGAAACATTTGAGATCATCGAGAAGAAGAAGTGCAGTCTGGTTTTGCATATGCAACTCATTCAACTGGATATGCTCGACGAAATCAGATCCCAATTCCGCGGACTAAAAACAAAGCATCAGAAGAAAGGCAAAAGTGGCAAGAACGTCCCAGCTAAACTCGAGGCCCAATTACCCCCCTCCACCAGCAACCAAACTTTGATAGCTTCCGTGACGACGACTCGGCCTCCTCCCACCACAGCAGAGATGGCACTCACTCCTGGGTATAACACTCAGAGTCCCGGCAGCCGCTCCTCGGGGTCGATGGTTGAAACTTCAACGGCCCTCATGACTATGCCTCTTCCCGCTTCAGTAGAGGTGGCGTTCACTTCAGAGTTTAACACTCAGAGTCCCGACATTCACTCCCCAGCTTCGATGGCTGAAGACAAGAAGGAAGAAGACAACAAGCAGGAGTACGAGGGGGTCACATACGACTTAAGGATTGACGGCAACGTTTTAACTGGAAACGGAAACCAAATTTTGGGCTTCGATGCGGATGGACTCCAAACAATTCCAAAACTATCCTCCGCCAGTTCACCTACGTTATATGATAACAACAGAACGATGCCGGGCGCTTTAGGTGAACAAGTCTTGGGTACGAAGATCCAAGTTCGACAATCTCACGATGGAAAGCAACTAGATCTCTCCGGTGTGCTCCCAGTTCGAGGTCGAATTACTAATAATACGCATGGGGGCGATGGAAAGCAGCACATGGGTATCTGTATCAAAGTCACATGAAAAGGGAGTGAGAGTGATGTGCTTGTTGTTCCACTCGCAGTGAAATAGGGGGAGAATCAGAAGAGAGATAGTTGATGGAAAGTTGTTTGTGCGATGATGATGATGACGATGACGAGGGTGTAGCTTTGAAGGGCTGAAGAGTGCTTTCTTGTTTATTGCTGTTCATGTTACCATGCTGTCAGGAATAATACTGGGGATCTAGTTTTTCTGAGGGGTTGTCTGTAACTTAGCTGGCCAGCTAGTCAGTTTGATTCACGTGGAAGTTTTTTGCTTTATTTTGTTTCGCTATCGTTTCTTATTGTCAGCTTTATACTGACAGGTGTTTCCACCGTATGCACACAGATGGAAAAGGTCTTATTCAGGTTTCGGTCTCTTGTACAACCATCAAAGGAGACACTATTATATATATATAGTTCTCGTTCGCCCCCTTAGGTAATTCTTAGCTCCTTCATTCATTCAATACAATTCTTATTCTATCATTCTGGATTCCCTGGCATTCCACATATCCCGTTCAACATTTCTTTCACACTCAATCTAAAACTAAAAGTCCAAGATACATGGAAACTATAGTAAAGTAAAGTAGATGAAGTTGAGGTGTACGTACCATACATCACTATCACGTTTAGTATGAATAAAGTGGGTTTACATCAGTCAAACAATGTCTCACGTTTTCAAACATACCACAGCGTGCAGCTTTTTTATTTATTGATGTACCTAGTTGATCTGCAGGAGGCAGCACATTGACTATATTAAGAGTTGAAGGAAATCATTAATCAGGTAAGATTACATCTTTAAGTTAATATCTAGGACAATGTAAGGTTTGAGTTTAGAGGTAGTTCAACGGTTGTAGTAGTGCTAGCGCTATACTGATTAAGCGCTCGGTATAAAGCGGGTATAGAATAACGCCTACCTTTATTATATATATATCAGGTGTCCCCGTACTATGTAGGGTAGTAAATTGGAACACCTGAATCAGGTGTTTTGGGAGCACCTAATTCAGGTGTTTTGCTCCTACTAGGAATGCTTACTCTAGCAATGGAGCTCAAGCTCTGGCCCTTCTCTTCCCTGAACTCTACTTCGTTGTCCAATTGAATGATAGTGCGCCTCTCAGTACTCCTGTTGTAAACAGCCGCATCTTGGTGCAGAAGCGCTCTGCAGGTGTTCAGCCAATTAAGGATGCAGCTGTGTATTTGTTGCGTGTCCCGTCGCCCTCACCCACTGTGGGACCACTAGACATACCCAAATCCTATTTATTATCTGACCATACTGCGGCATAGCCCGACTACTATTTTGGTGCTAGCTCTCCGCCCCATCCGAACCAGGCATGGTGTGTCTTCAGGTGGAGGCTTTGGCACGCATGCGGGATCTGACAAGAAAGATGCTCACGGGTGGCGGGGATACCAGCATGGTGGAGCTTTTGGGTATGATCGACACTGTGGATGATGGTATTGGAAAGCTTGTTGTTATAAGAAAGGTATATTCAGACAGCAGTGTAACGGTAGCACTTGGAGTTCAGTATTAAACTATTAAGAACAGTAAGAAAGGTAGGCGTTATTCCGTACCCGCTTTTTTCTAAGCGCTTATTTAGTATAGCGCTAGCACTAGTACTAATATAGTAGTTTAAATAAGTTTTTTTTAAACCCTAAACCCTATTTTTTATTTTAACTAACTTTTATTTATAATAGATCCTTAATTTTAGTCCCCCTTTAAGAAGGAGTATAAATAGTACTAAGTAGCTTATTCTTTAAAGAGTAATTATCTAATACCTTAAGAAATAAGAACTACTCTTTTATAAAATATATAAATAGATAGGCGTAAATAAGTAATTATAATATAGGATTACTAAGGTAAAGTTATTAAGAAGAAGCCGAAAAGATAAAGTAAATAAGTAGTAAAAACTATATTAAGAATAAGTAGTAAAAGTTATTAATTAGCTGAGTTAGTTATAAGATAATAGGTAGGCTATATAAGTAGATATTTACTAGTATTTTAACTTTAATAATATATTTATTACTTATATATAATATATATTAAAACTATATAAGTACTATTACTATATAGTTTACTAGCGACCCTTTATTAGTAAGAAATTAGCTTAAAAACGCTTAGATTATATAAGTAAGTATTATTATTAGTTAGTTAAAGAGAAGGAGTTTAAGGTTATTTAGTCTAATAAAACTACCTTTAAAATAGGAAAGTAAGGTAGAATATATATAACTTAAAGGTTAGAGAAGTATAATTATAAGACTTATATTTAGTTAGTTTATTAAAGTAGAAGGGTTAGTATTATAGTATAGAGGGCTATTAGTTAGAACTATAAATTACCCCTTATTATTCTAGAAAAGGATTCTATATCTAAGAAAAAGGGTATATATAAAGTAAACTAACTAAACTAAGAAAACTAAGAAAACTATTACCTATACTACTCCCGAGTAGTATAAATGCTTAGCTTATCGGAGCGAAACATGCCTCGCAGTTGTTTATATGTATATATAATTGCCGATCTATCGCCTTCACTCCCCTAGTAATTGGTATAAATGAGTAGTGTATCACGATAATCAGCTGACGCTAGCTCAATTGAGCCAGGTGTTTCGGGCTGCCATTTATGAAGGGTCCGGCAAAGTAGGTGAATGCAACCTGCGGCCGGTCGGTCTGCGGGAAGTTGCTTCTGGAACTCACTCGCCACATCATTTGGGAGACGAATCATCCCAAGCGTGTCTCCAACAACGTTTCCAAAAAGCCCATCGCCATGAGCTGCATACCTCTGGCTTTCTATTGCTTCTCGGGTATCATTACTTGTCAGTTGCCAATAGCTGTCCACGAATGGCTTTGCTTCATATTCGACGACTGCGTAGTGATGGTCAATGTCGGAGCGAGACACTTCAAAGTTGGCAATAATGTCGAAATTCGCTTTAACCAGAAAATCGGCAAATGAAACACCTTCACAACATTTTTGGGGAGAGCCTGCTATTATAACCATTCCAACACTACAATGGAAAGCTCAAAGACTTGATCACTTAACACCCTGGTCTTCTCCGATCAGTTTTCTCGGAAATTTGATGACTTGGTACACAGGAATTTCTGGATCTGAGTATTTGGTCAACAATTCAATAAACCCATTACAAAAATGATGGCGTATTTCTCTGGTCAAAAAACCAGAAATTATTGCCTAGCTCTCGGTTTTACGATTGGAATACCATTTTTGGGTCGGTTCTACAAGTAATCGGCTTCGCTGTTAGGTTGCCGATTTTTCTTGCCGATTGTAGACTTTCCGAAAACTTGTAAGTACGGAGTCCGATGTGGGGCTTCCCCTGGATATAAACAATTCAAAGGCAAAAACGCGACGTAGTCGACAAACCTATACCAGCCTAGGAATACACTTTCATAGCCGAATTTGTTAACTAGAGTCTCTTTACATTCAGTTTCAATACCTACTACCAATAAAAGAAAACATCCTTTACACCACCACTCAAACTACAGCTGAAAAGGGGGCTCAATCACGTGACATGACCCGCTTGTGACAAGTTGCAACCCAAAGTGGAAAATATGGCGGGTATGAGAGTACCCGGAAAGGACGAGGAAAATAATACTGAGTTGGCTTCCGAGTGTTCTGGTCCTGCTCCTGAGACCGACAACTCCCTTAACGGACCGCGTTCATACTTTCTGATATGCGGAAAGATGTTAGGTGTGTACCTTGTCGGGCTCGATACGACTATGCTTACGACGGTACGACTTTTTTAGCTTAAACTTTTCATACTACAGTCAAAATATTTGATGTGGAAGTATCATTGCCAGTTGCTCAGGTATCTAACGAATCGTAGGTAACGCCAACCCTCACAAATTACTTCGGTACCATTAGCGATATTTCCTGGTACAATACTGCATATGTTATAACGGCGTAAGTTCACTTCCTCAAAGATTTTACGAAGCTGATGAAATACTTAAAAGTTGCATTTTTATCCCGCTGGTCGGCCGAATCTTTACCCTTTTTCGCGATAAGCATGTGTATCTTCTTTTCATGGGAATATTCCTCTTCGGCAGCCGCATTTGCGCCATCTCGCATTCAAGGCCTATGTTTAGTTTAGGACGAGCTGTCAACGGTCTTGGTTCTGCTGGCCTTGTAACTGGAGCCTTACTTATCATTAGATCTTCGTGCAAGCCAAGCATAAGACCCTTTGCCACATCCATCACAGTGTCTCTAATCCCTATCGGGTCTATTAAAGGCCCCCTAATTGCTGCGTTACTAACTAGACGCGTTGGCTGGAGGTGGTGTAAGTGAAAAGGAATCTAAACTCAACGAAGTGCAGGATATCGTAGTAGAGTACTAATTCTGGCAGAGAAGGCTTTTGGATATTCCTTCTCATAGGAGGGTTCGTTATGGCCACAATACTTCTCATTACAATTCCAGAGCACAAGCCTAAGACGACTTGGAAGATCGCAGTGAGCAGCATACGGACAAAGCTAGACCCCATTGGCTTTGTGCTGTTCGCCAGCGCTGCTGTTAGTTTACTACTAGCTACATCCTGGGGTGGGGCAAGATACTCTTGGTCTTCCGCAACCATTATCAGATTGCAGATATCGCGACAGGTCTAGAGGCCAACTAAGGAAAGGCTAATTCAGTTTCTGTTGCTTGCTCTTTTTGCCATCATTGAGCGTTCAGTTCGTGGTGATTAGGCATTGAATGAGGCAAAAACAATAGGCCTTCGCTTATAATTTGCACCGTCCGAAGCTCTGTAGCCGAGACTTGGCGCCAACAATTTTCCTCTTTGAATGGAAGATGAATATTGTCACTACCACTTCGGCCTCTCTTGCTTATCTATCTGAATATTCGTCACATGGAAAAGCATGTCACTTCAGCAATAAAAAGGCAAATCGTCTAAATATCCGACAATCTATTCTGTTATAACGACTACATTGTAGCCATCGGCGTTCCTTCGAACCCTCAGTATGACTAAAAGTTTTTCATACGGCTATCTAAGAATCCGATACGCTTGCGTCAGGGGTCCTGCCACATGGCTGCTCAAATCCTGGAAACGTCATCCATTTGAGATCTTGATGCAACCCAACAGTCGTATCATAAGCCATACGAGACAGATTCAACCACATGTCTGTCTCCCTTGACTGGGAAAACATGTCCCCACTGCCCATCTTCAAACGATCTTGCAACCTCCTCCCCATTCTTCAAGGCTCTCACAAATTTCACAACATGTCCATCGTCATAATCCGCATTCGCATGCTTATAGAGCTCTTCCCATTCCCAGCCAGCACTGACCTGGGGCCTATAGTTCTTGATGAAGTCGACATTCAACTCTGGAGCACCGCAAGTCGCATACCAAACCAAGTCAAGACGAGCTTTCCACTCAACCAACCGCAACTTGTCCTCGATACGAATCCAGGGTTGTCGTGTCAAGACCGTACGGAATATAGAAGCAGTAACATTGTGCATTTAGAAAAAGTCAATTTTCCGCGCCTTACCATGTCGCTGAGCTGCGCCCGCGAAGTAAGCACAACAACTGATCATCTCTGCCGCACGACGCTCCAGATTCTCAGCGGTGACTCGGAACTGTGCAGCCAGGGCAGCGATTTCCTTTTCCGCTCGCTTTAAGACACCGTTCTTCATCTTGAATTGCATGTCCTCCCAGTGGGCTGAGTTGCGAATCGTCTCATTTGCCCGTGCCTCGTGAATGAGCTCCACTAGAGGTCGTTCTTCAGTCAGAGTCTGTGTTGATTTGGCCGTCTCGCTCTCAGCATTGGCAAAGAAAATCTGGACATTTAAGTTCGCGTCGGTTGTAGCTTGGGCAAGAGCTTCGGCTAGAATACTGGGCTGCTCAAACTCCACAGCGAGACCCAAGTGGATCAATGGATGGAAAGCACCGTCGAACCTGCGAGCAAGAATAGTGTCTGCAGTGCGTGAACGGCTGAAGCAATACTCTTGGATAACTTCTTTCCATCCCTTTGCATCAATCTCACGCTCGAAAAATGCGAGGTAGTTTGCGTATTGTTTGACATCGCTAAGGTGGTTGTGAAATCCCTCCTCAGTTGCCAATTCGGCAACAGTAGCTTCATCCACCGGAGGTGGTGGTCTTTGGCCTAACTCAACATTGGGTTTGAATCCTAGCTCCAGCTCCGGAATGTTGGCCCCGAGTGCTAGACGTGTCAACACATTGTGCGCCGCATGATTGTGACCGGCAAAGTCCCTCCACCATATATGATGCTGGTCATGATTCTTTTGTAGTAGACGATTGGCGGTCTTAATTGAGTCGACTTGTGCTGATTTGCTACCTTGAATAATCCCTAGGTGATCCTTAGATAAGTCTACCTAGGAGGATTTAGTAGCGGTAATAGTGTTAGTTAATGATATTAGAAAAGGTTACTAGCCTTAGTTGAAGCTATATTTTAAGGAAGGTAAAATAGCTTTACTTTCTAATAGGTTTAAGTAAAAAGGATTTTAATGAGAGCAATTGCGATAGTAGAATTCCTATATTTTACATTACTATTCAAGATTATTATTTCCTTGTATAATCCTAAGTATTACGTAAGATCGGAACGGGTTTTAGAAATCAGTAAATTATCTAGGTCCCGCCATCCTGATTTCTATAGGGTCTAACTGCAAGTTGTATATCGGGATCCGGAAGTGGAGTAAGGGTTATTCCCCTTTATTAAGCGAGATATCTATTTTAGAAGTTATTAGTTTCTAGAAAGAAATAGTTTTAGATGACGATTATTAAGAACTAGACTATATCTCTATTCAGCGAGTATGGAAGATTAGAACAAGAAAAAGCATCAGGGTGGGTATAAACAAATCAATAAATCCCTAAATATTTGCGCTTTCGAAGATTACTTTAAGAAGCAATTGTCGGTCTTACCAGAGGTTCTCGACGTCGAATAGCTTAGTCCGCGTGTTATACGTGTACTTAGATAAAATACGGGCAAAGTAGGTGCATAGGATCTCTATAGATTCTAACTTTCTAACCAATGTCGTAGTTTACTGTCTAAGGTATAAACACCTATATTGTAGGAACTAGAACTGAAAGGCTTATTATCGATAGTGGATAAGGGATTCTAGAGTAGGCTGAAATATTTTGTTGACACTTTCAGCGTCAGGAATCTCTATCTCAGGCACATTGCTCACACACTGGCATGGCGACCATACTGGTGGAGTCCCCGATTTGCTAAGGATGTACCCAAATCTGTCTCAGTCTGTATACAAACATACTCCAAGTCGTACTCAGCAACCCATTGTCGATGGTCAGATATTCTCAGTTGATGGCGCCACTCTTCGTGCTGTGCATGCACCTGGTCACTCTCTTGATCATATGTGCTTCATACTGGAGGAGGAAAATGCGATGTTCACAGGCGACAACATTCTGGGTCATGGAACTGCTGCAGTGGAGCATCTGAGTACTTGGATGGGGTCACTGCGTCTCATGGAGAACATGCATGTATGATCGGTTATCCTGCACACGGAAGGGTGTTGCCGGACTTACCAGCAAAGATTACTGGCAGGATTTATAGTGAATGAGGATGAAGGCTTAGTAAGCTGGTGGGATATATATCCCACCCTACTACTACCACATGCCTTCAACACCACCACCACCACAATATCCACCATATCGTCAGCTACACTTTTGTGAGCTCTTTTGTGTGGAGGTAGTGGTGGTCGCTCTATTTTAGCTCCTTTCGCGTGCGACGATTCTTCCTGCGCGACGATACGAAGTCCTCGGAACTATTCAGGTACGGGGATAGTGGTTTACTAGCATAGGAACAAACGCACGATTTCAAGCTCGATCCTCAACCACCGATGTACTACGAATGGATATAGCTTGGGATGTCGGATTCGCCAGGCAAGGAGGGCTCTCTAGATGTGGTTTTGGCCTACAAAGAGGTTTTCCCACGCTTGTTACACAAATGTGAGAGGGGTGGATATGTGTGCAGGGCAGGTGGTGGATATCTACGAGGCAGGACAGTTAGGATATCAGGTCTTTAGCGGTGGATATACCTACTCGTTAGAAGAGATAAGGATAGTCCTCCCTTATTTCCTTGTCTCCTTCGTCTTATTCTTAGTTTTCCCCCCTTTTTCCCCTTGTTTTGTTTTATAGCTGCTTCCTTTCGCGCTACTCAATGCGGCCGAGGGAACTTATACTTCGCTTTCCACTGTGGGCGAATTATAAGCTCTTGAAGCTAGCCAGCAATACAAAAGAAAACCAACAATAAGCCTCCTTTTAATATGACGTGTACCGACTGACGATTGAACATAAATGGCAGGATTTATAGTAAATGAGGATGAAGGCTTAGTAAGCTGGTGGGATATATATCCCACCCTACTACTACTATATGCCTTTAACACTACTACTACTACAATATCTACTATATCGTCAGCTACACTTTTGTCCCACCCACATGCCCCTCGCTAGAAGGCTCGCCTTACGATTTAGGAGGGTTTTAGACCCTAGTTGTTATACTTCTTTACCTATATAGCCGAAGTGTCGCCCTACTCTATACTTTATGTTTCACCAGATAGAGCCGAATTGGTCTATAATATAGTCGAAGTCCGAGAGGTGCTTATTTATTAGCTACGTACTTGTTTGTCCTACCCATATTCCCCTCGCTAGAGGCGATTTGGGAGGGTTTTTGGACTTTATACTTCGTGTTTCGCTAGATAGAGCCTTTTAATTAGTCTATAATACGGTCGAAGTCCGACTACTTAGCGTTTAGTTAGTTAGTTAAACCTGCTCCCGTAAGGGACGCGTGGCCGAGGGTGCTTATACTTCGCTTTCTACTGTGGGCGAATTATAAGCTCTTGAAGCTAGCTAGCAATACAAAAGAAAACCAACAATAAGCCTCCTTTTGATATGACGTGTACCGACTGACGATTGAACATAAATTGGGAGTTAGTGAACAAGACCAAGAGAGAGAAACGCGTACTCGGGGCTTTAGCAAAACTCAAGGTTCAGGCTGGAAATGGGAAGGGCAAGATGACTGTGACGGTCAAGCAGATTGTGACTGCGATGCATGGGGAAAGTTTGGACCCGAAAATCAGATTATTGGCTGTGGAGCCCTTTACGGAGGAGATCTTGAAAGAACTGGCTGAGGATGGAAGCGTGGCTTTTGAAATCAGAGGGGGGGAAAAGAAATGGTTTGGCATAGATTCTGTTGAATTTTGTTAAGGCTAGAAATATATCAAATAGCTCAATATCATTGAAAGTGGTTTATACTCATTGAGGACAGAGTCTTGGGCTGCTTACCAGCGAAAATCTATCAAAGGTCACGTGATTTGGTGTTATATTCGTGACTATATTACTCTTATAGAACACGCCCTATTACGACGAACAGACCCTGAGATACAGTACCGTAGGATGCGAACCTTCTTCACTCAACCATCAGCACAATAACGTACACATTACCACGTACTGTTTTGGGCTCTCTTTAATTGAATGCATAATCAGTCTCTCCGGGTCCTGAGAAAACGTCGGAATTTATACCCTGCACACCTATCACTTAAAACAGATTATAAACGCTACCCAAATGATAAAAACATATCAAAGACTTTAGCTAGCTCAGAGTTGAGACAACTCTTATTGTAGGACTTCTTAAGCATTTTTGTACCCTCGATGTCATGTAGCGCTGCGTGGTTGCTGAAAGAGAGACCTTTTTTCGAGGGGGGAATTCCGACGCTTTGTCAGGACCCGAAGAGTCAGGGTCACAATTTACAGTCAGAAATATCATCGCTGATTCTCGAGACATATTCTGACGTAATGTGCTCAAGATAGGAGTACTGATGTGTGTGTGCAATGTTGTCATACCAACCCAAACTTCTTCAAGATATCGGAATCCGATAGCCGAACACAACATTGATTGAAACATGACCCCTTCTCGGAACAGCTATTTCTAGGATGACGGACTATCTCGCAGACAATACAAGAAGTTATATATGCTGTGTTTGAACTATATTGCCTTGGAGTACTCCATAGTGTTTCTGAATCAGCAACCGCCGTCGTGTTTCCATTTTCCAAACTCTACAAGACCGACACAAAAGACACCACTCGTGACTTAACAAAATGTCCATCGACGACGAACCCCGCAAACATGCAGTTTCTAACGCCCTCAAATCCCGCACAATACAAGAATTCTTCGAGCATGCAAAACACTTAACAACCAAGGCTCTCGGATTTCCCAGGAACAAAAACACAGACATTGCATACTACACTTCCCAGCAAATCTTCGATCTGGCACAACAAGCAGCACAGAAATATCTTAGAGAAGGTCTCCCTCAATATCCACCGCCCAAAACAGTTGTCGGTCTTCGCGTCGTATCGACCATTGAATGGGTCATCTCTTTCATCGCTCTCGTTCAGCTGGGCTACACCGTCATGGTACTCTCGCCAACTCTGGCGCCCGAGAAAGTAAGACTTTTGATGGATAAAGCGGATTGCTCTATTGTGATTGATGGGACATCAATGATCGGTGAGGATATTGCGGAAGAGTTCAGAAAGACGCTCAAGTCAGGAATGAAAACCGTCATTCCAATAGCGACGCTGGAATCCTTAGCTCAAAATAAAACTTGGACAGCTTCACAAGATACAATTATCTAAACCCGTGAGGAAGAACAGCTTTATTTCTCACGAATCGAAGATACCCACCCTGTCCTCATCCTCCACTCCTCCGGCTCAACAGGCCTGCCAAAACTTGTCCAGAAAACCCACGCCACGGTCCTCGACCGACTGAGGGGTCTTCTGGCGGGGTTGCACGGGACATCTCTTGTTGGATCCAAACTTTATAATATTGTGGGTTTACATGCGATGTTATTCTCGCTGATCAGAGGGAATGGTGCGTCAGTTTGGTTCAATGAGCTTATTCCCGCGGATGCTTTGCAATACCGTGATATGCTGGTCGAGCTACAACCTCAAACTATGTGGTTCACACCCAGTAACTTGATTAATGCCATGTTGACCCCAGAAGGTCTTGAGGTTCTGGTTAAGAGCGAGTTAGTTTTAACTACTGGAGGTGTGTTTCCTACACGTCTGGGTCAGCAACTTGTAAGTGTTCTTGTTGATATCGTATTGTTGCTTAATTCCGCCCGACGAACGCTATGAACCACTCTGACTGAAATCTAATTCCCCGGTATTGCAACAGAGATATCTTAAGCTAATCTAATCAATTACAAAAGATTGAAGCTGGAGTAAATCTAGTAAATATCTACGGCAGCACAGAACTATCCGTAGACGTCCGCTTACTCCCCTCAACCCGCAAACGCGGAGATCCAGATTGGGAATACATGGAGGCAGACATCTCAACAGCACCACACGTACGCACACCTCTCACAAATCTCTCTTCTCCTCTCTCTCCTCTCTCATGTCCTTCTCACAACA
>LT855413.1:219707-237935 GCA_900184765.1 Hymenoscyphus fraxineus | reverse complement strand
GGTACCGAGGACGGGGAAGGGGAATTTTGTGCGTTCGGAGGTTTATGGTATGTTTGAGGGGGAGATTAATGAGGCTTATGCTCTCATTTAAATCATCAATAGACGATCATGGAGAACAGAATATTAATAGAAGATGGGAGAAGAAGTATACATTTATGGCGCAAAAACTGGGGTGTGATTAAGTGGAGAAAACGCCCTAAAGAGCCTATATTAGGCGGGGAAAATGGGCTCTATTCTGCGTTGAAATTATGTACTTGGTCAATACTCTCGTTACTTAAAGGTATAGTATATATTATAATGTAACTCCACTACGAATATCCCTTCCTCGAACCCTCACAACCTAGTTTCTTATAGTATATATATGATCTAAATACCTACATGTCCAACTGGAAATATTTACACATTCACAACCACAATCCCCCCCTCACCACTCTCTCCCCCTCCATCCGCACCCACACCACCAAACCCACCCCACCCCGCTCCCTCCATCCCTTCACCAAACCCCCTCTCCCTCTCTTAACACACACTCAATACACGCGTTCATTTCCGTACTTAATTCAAGCAAGTCATTTCATCTCATTGATCCACTTAACTCTCCCAAAAAAAAAGAAAAAGAAAAAAACACAACATCCAGTAGATAAACAAAGAAAGAAACATTCATTGATACCCTACAACAAGTTACAAGACACTCACTCAAAGCTATTCTCAGGAAAGATTTGTAGTTAGACTAGATAGCTAATTTAGTGTAGCGTGAGTCCCTGAAAGTAGAACGAGAACTAAGAAATAACGTGAAGAAAAACACCCCATCTACATATCCTATCCTATACTATACTATACAGTAATATACTATATAAATCTAAACCTCACCCTCAAAAAGCAAACAAACAGTCTTCAACAATAATAATCACAATCACAATAACAATAACAATAGCAATAGCAATATACATCCCCTCTCAACTCTATCAACTCCACCCCATCACCCTCTTACCAAAAAAAAAACAATATAAATAACCATCAACCATCAAACATCACAAAACAGTAAAAATAAAAATAAAAGTAAAAAGTAAAAGTAACAATCTCAATTACTCTATCTACTTCTTAGCTAGCTAGTTCACTCTCCTTACTTCCTCCCTAACTAGCTTTCTTCCCAACTATCATCCATCCATCCCTCCATCCACCCATGTATCCCCTCAATTCATCCCCTCAAAAAAAAAACGTCTCAAAAGTGGTATCCCCAAACTCCAAACGCAAATGCAAATCTACCATACCATACCATACCAAACAAAAGACGCCACCCCCCACCCAGTTGCACCAGACATACCCACCGCCTCGACGAAGCGACGATGATGATGACGACGAAAAAGACGCCTTGATCCCCTCGCTCCCACTCGCTCGCTTTTCTAATGGAGGGAAAAGAAGAAGGAAAGGAAATAATGTACAGTACAAAAAAGGGGTATTCGGTATCAACACCACGAACCCCCTCAATCCATCCTTCAAATGAATCAATCAAATCAACCATGCCAATCAACTCAATCACCACACCACAACACCAATTTTGAATCCCCAACCAACCAACAAAGCCATCTTCCATCAACAAACAACCAATCAATCCGTTACACAAATAAGAGGATGACGATTGACGAATCAATAGTCATCAGGAGAGATGTAATCAGGATCATACTCAATCTCTTCACTACTGACGTCTCCTCTCGTCCTTCCTTGATCGTCGTCCTCATCATACTTCTCATTCACATCCGCCCAACCACAATCCCATCGTCGGCCTGAACTCTCACCACCCATTCTCAAATCTCTCGCGCGATCGCCCTCACGCCACACTCGAACAACATAATCATCACCAACAGTAATCAGCTCTCCCTCCGTGTTCCAGGTCAGCGATCCCACCTCACGATCATGACCACGTATCAACGCCGAGCCGTGATCAGAAATAGGAATATTATAGGTAAATCGGTTAGGCTTCGACTTTGTCCACTCAGGCCACGGCGCATCGCCGAAATCAGTCGGGCTGTAAAGATCACTCTTTTGATCGGGAAGATAACGTTCATCAGTAGGGAATAGAACTGCCGAGCCGTTGCTGCTGCCAACTGCCAAAAGCTCGCTCTTGCCGTTTTGCGCCTTACGAATTGCGGACTTGACGTAGAACGATGTGGCTTGTAATTTCTTGTGGCGATATCCATAAAGGGGTCCTAATCCTTCTTGCGTAGGTCGTTGGGATTTTGGGCGCCGTGCGCTTCCGTTTTGGAGTTCTGGGGCTTGTCCAAGAACGAGATGGGCTGTGGAGTAAGCATATACAACGTTGTCTTTACAAAGAGTGTATAGCCTGGTGCCAGCGGTATTAAGACTCATAGACGTGATGCCGTAATGGCGGAATCTGTTGTGGTTTTCGGGTGTTCGAGTCTGGGAAATAGCGGTTGGAACTTGTCGTCTGTTTGAGAGAGAACGAATATCCCATAATCTTACAGAAGCATCGGCCTCGGAACCAGTTAAAAGAAAGTTCTCTTGTCCCTCGGGTAGAAAGTGAATAGCGGTGACAGAAACATCGCCGTGTCTTCGAGGGGGTTCGCCACGTGAGGGTGTATCGGTAATACTGTCAGCTTCAAGTTCGGTTTGGTCGGCTGATGAATTGTGAGCACTCTCGAAGCTGTTGATGGCGCGAGCATACAAAACGTCTCTGGAAGTCGGCCGAGTAGGTCTATTGTTATTGTAAGGGTCCACAGGGACATGGTAAGATACTTCAGGACCCTCCATGCCCTTGCATCTCAAGTCCCAAATTTGAACACTCCCGTCCCGACTCGACGTAGCCAGGATGCTATTATTGTTAGAACCAGGTTGAAATCGTACTTGCTTTAGCGACGCGGAGTGGTTGCCGAGAATGGCGAGGGTTTGTTGGGTACTCATATCTACAACTCGCGCTGATGAGTCCCCCGAAGCCGTGGCTAGTAATGAATCGTCGTTTGAGAATGCCATATCGATAATAGCATTAGTGTGTACACGAAAGGCGAGATGGGCATCCATGAAAATCGGCTTTCCATCTTTTGCAGACTCCAAGAGCCTAACTCGTCCTTGTTCATCTCCAACCGCAACTAAGGTATTTGCTAGGGTAAGTCAGTACAGCACATGCATAGAGGATTACCCGAAGCGCTTACTGTTAAGGCTTGCTGTGCAGAATGGTATGCACATAACACTGGGCCGTGCAATACTACGGCAGTGATGAGTCTCGATTGGCGTACTGTAAAATGAAGCTGTCTCATCTCGCCAGTCTAATCAATGTTAGAAAAAAATGTATTTCGGGAAAGAATACCGCTTACCGTTCATGGGACATTCAATTCGTTGGCGGTTGCGTCGAGGGGTGTTCGCGAAACCTAGTTGTAATCGTCGTCCATTATTGCCGCACTCGATTAGTCGACCCCAGAGTCTCTTCCGAAGCGGGTGAATGAACCATCTGTGCTTGTCGACTTTTGGCTTTGGCTTTGGCTTGAAGAAGGATTCTCGGTCGTATGGCGATGATCGCATCAGAGTTTGTTGGGGTGCGATAGTTGCTGTTGAAGTGAGGCTTCCTTTACTTTTGTAACCTGGAGATGATTCGGTCGTATGGAGGAGCTTGCGTCTCTTTAGATCGCGGGGAAAGTCTTGAGGGTCGGAATCATGGTCTTCATCTTCATCTTCATCGTCATCTTCGTCTTCGTCTTCGTCTTCGTCTTCATCTTCACCGTCCGCTTCACCATCATCGTCGGGCTGAGCTAGATCGGGATCGGGATCGGGGTCGGGTTCTGCGACATCTTGAGTAGTGGCAGTGATATCGTCGAGGGCATGTCGTTCGGCAGAATTGTTTTGGGTGGCAGAAGAACTCGGCGCGAAGAATCTTCTAAATCTGCGAGGGGTAATGGAAGGATTGGCTTTTGCTTTTCTGGGGCGATTGGGGGGCGTCGGTGGAGGAGTAGAAGCTTGATTCGATTGCGGTTGCGATTGCGACTGCGACTCCGATTGCGATTGCGCTGGTAGATCAGAGGCTGTCGCTGGCGGCGGTGGTGAGGATGCGATCTCGAAGGTAACGTTTCGAGAAGACATTTTCAAGGGAATTGTCTGGTCTAGCGGAATTGGAAGTATAGGACTGCGGATCTAGTACATTTTCGATCGTGGCGTGGCTGGCGTAGCTATCGTACAGATGCACCCGTGCAGAGAGCAAATGTGGTGGAGATTGTAGATGATGTTGAAGTGGGACTGGTTGGTGAGGGGATTGGGAGAAGGTCGGCCTTTGAGCTTCAAAACCTTTTGCAAGGGGCCGCGTTGACGCGAAGCACTTAAACCACGCGTCGTTAAAGCGGCACGTCCCGCCACTTCCAACGCTCCGCTCAAAGCTGCTATGTCGGGTTGGTACTCAGTACGTTCGGGTGGAATATTCAATATGATTTATTTGCCCCTACGAGAAATTTTGATTTCCATGTCTCGCTGAATTTGTATGATTGTACATCAATTACTCTCACCTACTTTATAGGGAATTGGAGCTAAAAACCCTCAAGCTGGGGAAGGAGGGAAGCTTTTGAAGCTGTTCATCTTTGAGGCCGCTTTAGAGAGGTACATTAAGATCTCCTTATGTCAGCTCCTAGATGGACCCTACCACAATTTTGGTGGTGACTCGGCCTGAACCACCCCGAACCCCCGGGCCAGACACCCCACCTATCTACACTGGTGCACCTGCAGCCTTCCAGGAGGTTCATTTGAGGCTGCAGGTGTCAGGTGGAGTGAGGTGTCAGCTGGAGGACCTCGGGGTCGGGCCGGGGTCGGGTCGGGGCCGTTTCATCGGGGGGAAAAGCGGCAAAGATCTCCACGCTTATCGATATCTTAGAGGCTTGGCATTCCGGTGGAAAGATATTTTTCTTTCCAGGTGGTGGAGGGCTTCATTGCGACGAACCACCTCCAAACCTCTTCACCCGACCACACCAATTCCACCCACGCCCCCGCCATGGGTATCCAGAAGAAGCACGGCAAAGGCCGTCTTGATAAATGGTATAAATTGGCCAAAGAAAAGGGATATCGAGCCAGAGCTGCCTTCAAATTGATCCAGCTGAACAAGAAGTATGGCTTTCTGGAAAAGACCAAAGTTCTGCTGGATCTTTGCGCTGCGCCAGGAGTACGTTCATCGATTCTCTTTCAAGATACAATCTAATAATAGCGCAGTCATGGTGTCAAGTAGCAGCAGAGGTTATGCCTCCCAGCAGTCTCATCGTCGGTGTCGATTTGTCCCCAATCAAAGCAATTCCACGAGTTATTACCTTCCAAAGCGATATTACCACCGATAAATGCCGCGCGACGATCCGACAACATCTGAAAACTTGGAAAGCCGATACAGTTCTTCACGATGGAGCTCCGAATGTTGGTACAGCTTGGGTACAGGATTCTTTCAACCAAGCCGAATTGGCTCTCCAAGCTATGAAATTGGCCACCGAGTTCTTGGTAGAAGGAGGAACCTTCGTCACCAAGGTATTCAGATCCAAGGATTACAACAGTCTATTGTGGGTGTTCAACCAGCTCTTCACGAAAGTCGAAGCTACCAAACCACCCTCGTCGAGAAACGTTTCCGCAGAAATTTTCGTCGTCTGCCAGGGATTTAAAGCGCCAAAGCGAATTGATCCGAAATTCTTGGACCCACGATCAGTTTTTGCCGAGTTGTCAGATCCTACGCCAAACAATGAAGCCAAGGTTTTCAATCCAGAGATTAAGAAGAGGAAGAGAGATGGTTATGAGGATGGAAATATGACCCAGTACAAGGAAGTTGCGGCTAGCGAATTTATTCAGACAACCGATCCCATCGCTATTCTTGGAAGTCTGAATAAACTTACTTTCGAACAACCACCAAATGGAGATGTCGCATTGGCTGCTCTAGATAAATTGCCAGAAACTACCCAGGAAATCAGGAATTGTTGTGCTGACTTGAGGGTGTTGGGAAGGAAAGAGTTTAGAAGTTTGCTGAAATGGCGATTGAAGGTGCGCGAAATATTTGGCTTTGCAACAAAAAAGACTGTCAAACCAGCGGAAGAAGAGGTGGCGGAAGTGGAATCAATGGATGAGGAGTTGAAAATTCAAGAAAGACTCCAAGAATTAACCGACAGAGAAAAGGGTCGCAGAAAACGAGAGAGGAGAAAGGAGAATGAAAAGAAGCAAAAGGAAATTATTCGCATGCAACTTCACATGGTTGCGCCAACAGAAATTGGTCTTGAGCAATCCGGTCCGAATGGAGATAATTCCATGTTCGGTCTCAAGGCAGTTGACAAGACTGGCTCAGTCGATAAGATCGCGAAAGGAAAGATGGTCATGCTTAAAGACTCTGATCATCGACAAGATCATGATAGTGGACTTGGTTCCGAAGAGACTGATGAGGAGAGTGATGAAGAACAAGACAAATTAGACCGAGAGTTGGATTCCATGTACGATCAATACCAAGAGCGAAAAGCAAGCTCTGACGCAAAATTCCGAGCAAAAAAGGCGAGAAAGGAGCACGAGGACGGGGATTGGGAGGGCTTTTCTGCAGATAATCAGGATAGTGATGATGATGAACTGGAAGGAGATAGCAGTGATGAATCTTCGGATGATGAAACGGAATCAAAACGCCCTCTATTAACTGACTTGGAGATCGCTGAAAAGAAATCAGGAGGTCTCTCTCGTAGAGCAGCACAGTTTTTCGATCAGGATATCTTCAAGGACATTGGAGGTATACCTGAAGAAGAATCGGAATCGGAACTGGAGGAGGGAGAAGAGGAGATCGCCGCTGACTTGGACGCTCTTGACGTGGTCATGGAAGAAGCAGCTGGTATCGAACCTGATTCTGACTCTGATATGCCAGACGAGGTGGAAGAGGCGGAATCATCAGAAGACGACGATGGGTTTGAGATTGTAAAGAACGATCCAAAAGACAACCCTTGGGAAGATGAGCCCCGGAAGGATGGAAGGCTTGGTATGTTATATTTCAACACATTTTCACTACTCAAAACTAACGGTTTATGCAGACATCGACATTATTACGGCGGAAGCTATGACCCTCGCTCAAGCAATCGCCTCAGGGAAGAAGACAACAGCCGACCTGATAGACGAGAACTTCACAAAACATACCCTCAAAGATCGCGATGGCCTTCCAGAATGGTTTCTCGACGACGAAGGAAAACACGATAAACCTCATCGACCGATTACCGCCGCTGGTGCCGCAGCCATCAAAGAAAAACTCCGTGCCCTCAACGCACGCCCAATCAAGAAGGTCCGCGAAGCCAAAGACAGAAAGAAGTTCCACGCTGCTCAACGACTTGAAAAACTGCGCAAGAAGTCCGCCTTGTTGCAAGACGAGGAGGGTATGACAGAGAAGGAGAAGGCGAGCAGTATTATGAAGTTGATGAGTAAGGCGGCGAAGAAGAAGCCGAAGCGCGAGGTCAAGGTTGTCGTTGCGAGGGGAGGTAATAGGGGTATCGCAGGTAGACCGAGAGGCGTAAAGGGGAAGTATAAGATAGTTGATGCGAGGTTGAAGAAGGATGTTAGGGGCGAAAAGAGGGCAGCTAAGAAGAGGAAGTGAAGTGTTGTGAGAGCTGGGGTTTTGTAAGTGGTAATGGGAATTTGATACCAAGCTGTTTTATTGATACAATTCTTTTGCTTATTATGATTCATCATGTTACCCTTCTTTACTCGTTTAATTTTGAACTACTGTAAGTTCTCCACCCCGCTTCCTCTGCTCAAAAACTCGCCTTCGTTCATCTGGTGGAGAAAGAGTGTTGAGCTCAAATGACAGCGTGGCGGAGCGGATAAACTTCTCGGATGCCAGCTCCTCCGTCCGAACTCGCCCGTCCCCGTTTTTCTTTCCTTTTGTCAATGATACTCAAGTAGCAAGACCCTTACTCGGCCATATGATGTTTACCTTTTTTTTGTGCCCCGGGAGGATGTGGTTCCGGTTTTTTTTTTGTTTCTTTGTTTTTTCTGGTGGTGGCGTTTTTGATGGGGGTGGGGTTGGACTGTCATTGGACGGGGAATACCCAGATTCGGTAGATGGGCTGGAGTTGTGGGGAAGGGGCAAGTAGTAGTACGGAGGTATACCTCGATGTAAAGGTCCTGAGATGGGGATAATTGGAGTCTGTTAGGTTGGTCTTGAGGGGTAAAGGGTGGAAAGAGAGGGGTTGTGATAAATATTTATATCGCATTATCGCCTCTGGATTTACATCTACTATGAACGAGATGATAACAGTCATCTCATGAGAACATTGGGATGGAAGCCCTCTGACTTGACATGGCTTAGTGACGTGTAGCTGTCAAAATGCGGCTCATGGGAATTTCCCTCTTGTGCGTCAATCGGTTTTCTCACTAACGGAACATAGCTCGGCAACTGACGAGCCGGCCAGGAACATAGCTGACTTATTTGTCAATATCAAGGTCTTAGATTGCTGCTTTGGGCAACATACAACTGAGAAGATATGACACTTGTCATTATGTCACTCTTATGGCTAGAAACGGTGTTGAGAAGTCTTAATTGGATGTCCATCGCGGCTTCCTCCCTTCCGGATGAGATCAAGTGCAGAGCAAGTTTTCACGACGCTCAGCCTTTATCCCAGGATGGCTTAGGTAGGTATATTGCCATGGCTCCTTCCTTAACATATTTGCGTCAAGGTATCTATATATCACACTTTTTCTCTCTCTAAAAGTCCTTTTTCCTCCCTCATACTCAACACGCATCTTGGCTTCACACACTCCATACACTCAATCTTTGGCTCACTGCTCTTGGCTGTTCACTCACTTGGAATCAACATCTTTTCAATCATCCACCATGCGTTTCTCCACTTCCGCTACTCTGGCTCTGGCCACGCTCGCTGTTGCTCGTCCGCAGATCGTTAAGAAACAGGCGCCGAGGAATCTTGACCCTGCGATCTTGCAGTATGCATTGACGGTGTGTATCCCTTCATCTTCTTGTCGACAATAGAATCTGACAAGATACAGCTTGAGCATCTCGAGAACGCCTTTTACAAGAGAGCTCTCTCGTTGTGGGATCAGAAATCTTTTGTTGACGCCGGCTTCTCCCCTGCTTTCTACGATCAATTGAAATATATTGCTCACGATGAAGAGGGACATGTTGTTTATCTTGCAGCTGGTATTTCTTCTCTTCTTTCCTATCCCGATTATTGCAACTAATTCTTGCAGGTCTCAAGGCTGCTGGAGCCATGCCTGTCGAAGCTTGTCAATACACATTCCCTATGACAGATCCAAAGTCGTTCGTCAAGATGGCTTCCGTAATTGAAGGTCTTGGTGTCAGTGCATACCTTGGAGCAGCAGCAGATATCACCTCCAAGGCATACTTGACAGCAGCGGGTAGCATCTTGGTGACAGAAGCTCTTCACGTACGTCTATCTCCCCTGAATAATGTTTCAACTGTTGACAGCTTAACAGCAATCCGCCACTCGCGGTGCCAGTGGTGAAATACCCATGGCTAACGTTTTTGGTACTCCTCTTGGTCTCAACGCAGTTTACACCATCGCAAGTCAATTCATTTCCGAGTGTCCAACGACAAACGCTGCACTCCCAGTCATGGCCTACCCAGAGCTTGTCACTGTTACAGCTGGTGCTTTAGCTACAAATGCCATTGTCGACCTTCTGCCATCCGTGACACCCAATGGGACGTATTACACCACCTTCGTGTCTGGACTTGACATCATCCCAACCACACCCAAACGAGTTCTCGATGGTATGATTCAAGCAATTGTCCCTTCTGCCGTTCAGGGCCAGAGCTATGTCTTCTTGACCAAAGACAATTCTGGGAATTTGACGGATTCGAACATCATCGCGGGTAAGTTGCACTCATTTCCTTGTCCTCGAGTCATCTGGATGGGGGTTAATGTAGAGCAGGACCTGCCATCATCGAAGTCACGCCTAATTCACCAACCTTTAACCTCACCATAACCAGATAAACCGATGTAACAAAACACCGACAGCATTGTGCATTTTCAGAGATTTTTGGAAGAATGAAATATCACGTCTCTCGCTTTGAAGGAAAAAAGAAACAATAATGGATTGTGTGGAAGCAATTTTGGGACCTTTTGGACGACTATGAAGAATCATTTCGGAAGACTTTGTCTTTGTGTTTCTTGGAAGGGATATTGTTGTTTTTTGTTTTGTTTTGTACGATAGAGGAGTAGATGATACTTAATTGTAATACATTTATTTGGAGACAGAGGAATTAGTACGGTTTGGGAGATGTGAAGTGTTTTTGGGAATCAGCCATAATTCGTAATGCGGTATTCTATGAAATTGTACCTAGGTAGCTTGTGCCCTAAGATTACAGTACTTTAAATATACCTCCTTACAAATGGAAGCCAGTACTCCAGCCAGTCAGCGGAATTGATTTTCGGGTACCTATATTATTTCACAAATCAAGAGAGCAAGTACACCTGGAAGTCGTATACAATAGCTCCGAGCGTTTTCGGATTTCCGTGTAGAGGGATTGGAGCTTGGTANGGTTGGGGGAGAGGGGGGATAGATGGGGGATGCTGGTTGTAGGTTTGTTTTGTGGTTTTTTATGGTGTAGGGAAGGAAAGTAAAGGCTTTAGTGGGTTTTTGAAGATACGAGATATTTAATGTTACTATTGCTATTTCACTCTTAATACTAATTATTATTTGTGTTAAATTACTATATATATATAGCTAATAGCTATAAGATGAAGTAAGTTAGTTCTTATATATAGTAGGTTTATTGAAGAGTTATTATTTAGTAGTAGGTAGTTTATTATAAATATGTAAGCAAGGTTCGGTACTTGGAATACGATTCCACGGATTCTAAGATTCTATTCTAAGGTAGAATATTCTAAACGCTCTCTAATTTAGAACGGAATATTCTAAAGGATAAGGATCATAAGGCCTTAGAATTTAGAATTCTAAAGGGTATATATATATTACTATTCAACTAATAAGAGAGCTCTATTTGTTATAAAGTGAGCAATAAAATTGTGATTTTTACCTACGCCTAATTCACTATGGCCGTCTCTTGTATATATAACTAAGGTAAATCTGAGTATTTGTAAGATACTGCCTATAACGGCAGTCTAGGAGTATGTGTGCCGCAAGTCCAGGAGGCGCAAATGAGTACATTTGACGCTCGGAAATGATTGTGAGTGGGTTTGGAGGTACGTATACTAGCAGTCTAGAAGTTCAAGACTTCCTATTGGCCGCTCGGAACGGAACCACTTTTTTGCGAGTCACATGATGAATTCCAATTGGAATTCCAAATATTCCACCCTTTAGAATAGCATATTCTAACACTTATACTATTTAGAACGGAATATTCTAGAGGGGGGCTCTGGAATAGAATGGAATTACAAATGCCGAACCATGCTCTAGAAGCGATAAGAAAATAGTAATTATATAGAAAATAAATACTAAAGACTATATAAGTAAGGTTAAAGAGAGTACCTAAAGCTTAAAGTAATAATAGTATTCGAATATGATTAATTCCCTTTTATTTATATTACCTAATTAGACCTACTCGTTCGAGTATTATAAGTACTCGAATAATACTACTCCTTTATAGTTAGATAATAATTAACTAAATATTCTATACCCTATTTCTTTACCTTAATATCCTAGATATCTCTATNAATAATAATAATAATAATAATAATAATAATAATAATAATAATAATAATAATAATAATAATAATAATAATAATAATAATAATAATAATAATAATAATAATAATAATAATAATCTAGATAAAGTATTAATAGCTTAATCTTTAATTTATAGGGTTATTCTTAGGCTAAAAGAGTAGTTTATTATTTATACCTTGTAAAGTATAGAACCTTTATACATGATATTGATTACGTAAGTATAAATTAGTACAGCGTAAGGAGTGGTAGAATCATTCAGTTAGGTCTGTTCAGTAGTTTTTTGGACGTGGCATAACGGATCGTAAAAGATACAACTTTAGAAACTTACCGTGGGCTGGTTTAGTTTAGGGTCAAACTAGTATTCCAATGGTCTCAAAGCTACTCTCAAGCAGGTGACCATTATCATCACATTATGACGAGCGCTCTAAAAAGATATGACTCAATTATTTATTATATAAGACTGCCCTCCCGCTCATTTGACAGCCAAACCTTTATATCAAAAGATCACTCATTGTAAGAAAGCCTGCCTTTTCACAATCTTTTCAAGAGACTACTTTTTCGCATCCGAAAACCATATTCTCAACCTTTTCCAAACTTCATTTTTATAATATAAAAATAATACTTTTACTTTTTTCAAAAGAACGGATCTTCCGCCGTTGATATCGATAATGCTACCAATCATGGTGGTTGGAATGTGTGTCTTTGGTGTTTTCGGAATTATCCTCATTGCCACTGTGGCATATGGATGTATCTCTATACGAAAACTATCAAAGGAGGAGGAGAACAGTCGGGATCGACACGATACGTCTAGAGTACCGATGAAATGCGCTTATTGTGGACACCGTACGGATGTTTAATCACGACGAAGATGCAGAATCAGGAAATCCGTTATGTGCTGGACACGCAGGAAAGATTCCCGTCCCTAGATATAAGTTTGTATCCTGGTTTTAGATGTTGGCTGGTTCAGACACGTTACTGTAGCACTTTCCCAAGTTTGTTGAGTTAAGTGGGGGTATCGCTACTGTGGTTTGGGTTCTGAGGATCGTGAACAGAGAGTTGAAGATATATGAGATTTGAGAGGAAAGAGTTAAGGGATAGGATGAGATGATTGGAGGCATATGAGATTTGAGAGGAAAGAGTAAGGGGCAGGCTCTGGTATGGTCCTTAGCTCCAAATGAGCCTACAAATAAATATCAATACATTCATCCTCATCCTTCATCCATCATCCATATCGATAGTACATTCTATACCTATCCCTTCCAGAGTATAATGGCACGAAAAAAACGTGCACGCAAAGTGGATATAACTCGATGCGATAAACGGGCTAAATTAAGGCTCAAATGCTTGGAAACCTTCTAGTTTCCCGAATGACTTGGTTTTACGGGGAAGTAGTTGTCAGGGACAAAGTCAGGTGTAATGTTCAAAATGTAAAGTAAGATACTATTCAAAAGAGTGGTGGCAAGCTAACTAATATATGCCTCGTCCTGATTGGTTGGAAGGTCCTGGAAGGCCCTTTCGACCAATCACGAAACGTCGCTTAGGCAAAGCACGGGACACATGGCATATGAAGGAACGTCAACTGAACCAAGGGGTTCGGCCTGGCCGAACCTGGCACGTTCCGTAACAGTAGTTGTAAGAGTGGATGCTTTTACCCCACTTTGTATACACATTTTTTCCGTGTTATTATACTCTTCTAGCCTGAAAACACTTAAAACTCTTCTAACCCTTCAAACCCTCTTATCTTAATTCCTTTCTCTTCTTATTTTCTCTACTAATTCCTCTAAATACTCTAAAATAACTCTATTTCCCTACCCCTTTAAAAAATTCTAACTTCTTTAAACTACTTAAAATTATTTTCTTAAAAGGGAGTTTTAAATAAAATTATCCTTTTATAAAACATTTTTATTTTGATTTAATTACTTTACTTCTTTAAGAAAAAGGAATCTCTTAATTTACTTAAGATAACTCTTTATATTACTATTATTTAAATAAAATAATCTTTCTATAAAAGATACTTTTTATAATTTAATTACTCCACTTTTTTAAGAAAAAGGAATCTCTTTATTTATTATATAAAGGCGTTATTATCCCTTTGACGTCGCATATGTACATTTCAAATTTTAGGTTTACGATTTCCTATTCAGGCGGTCGGAGGGGTCGGAATATTACTTAGGCGAGCTACGGGGCTTGGTCCAACATACTCCGAGCCAATTAAGGAGTGCTATCGTTCGGTACCAAGACTAAAAGTGGATGCCTTGAACCTAAAATTTGAAATGTACATATGCGACGTTAAAGGGATAACCAAATTCAAGCCTTCTATTAGCCTGTAGACATAGGACACGTTTCACGTGTTATGTGACGAATTCTATATGGAAATTCTATATATTCTATAGAATATATGCCTCTAGAATGGAATATTAGTAGCAAATCCCTAAATAGAATACGAATAGTCTAGAGGAGAGCTCTGGAATTGAATGGAATTCCAGTTACCGAGCGTTGTTTGTGTCATTAATCGTGTTTTTGAGGTTAATCTGACGGTGATAATCAACCACAAAGATATCTCTCTTAGTATAGAGATTCTAGATCTTCGTAGAATTTACGAGAGTTAAGAACCTTGGCTTTTTTTAGTCATATGCTACGTAGTCTAGATTACCTTTTCGGGGATTTAGATAAATACTGGTAGTGAAAATGCAAGTGATACTAAATATGCTTAATTTTAAAACTTAAAAGCCTGCAGGCTGCTTACGGAGGGGACAGCAGATATGATGAAGATTGGAGTGTATAACGGTATACAACTTTGCGAGCTAATTTCTGCTGGGCTTTCAGAGGTGGGACTGTTCCTGAATTATCTACGAGTGGTAGTGTTCAGGAGTGTTCAGGAGACAGTTATTGGAAGTTGAACTTTGACGGCAAGGGAGGCGGACATTACTCTGTACACGCTATCTAAAGTCGTTGTGCCAAAAGTCTAGTACAATTAATTCAATTGTCCTATTCCACCTAGTATGATCAGAATTGAAAAGTAACAATTGTTCTAAACCATTCGTATAATTGATTTAGCTGTATAAGGCCTTTAGGATAATATCTTTATAACTCAAGAGTATATAGAGTAATGCCCGCCTCTCTTACAGTAGGGGATATATTCAGCATGGATCATATGTACCTGTGCAAAATGACGCAGTGAGGCCAGTAAGTAACAGTATATAGCAGTTGGAGATCAAATCTAGCTAAAGTAGACGTAATATATACAAGAATAAAACAGGATATAGTTTAATGCCTCTTACTATATTACGCAAGCTCCGTGAAAATCCCCAAAGGGTCTATGGTACATATCTATATCCTTCTTTCCCCTCCAAAATCTTTTCACCCTCGTCGGCCAGTTGATTCTCCTTCGTAAAGAAATATGACATATAGGACATAATAACAATATACAGAAATTGCATGCCAATCGTAGCCCACATTCCCGGGGTATATTTCGGCGCATCCTGGGTCCTAAATATCACACTCCCACACACACCACCAACTGCGCCAGCACTGATCATGGCAGCAGCGACGACACCCTTTTTCGCTAGACTCGCCGTCTGGTTCTGGCCGTAGGTGAGAGTCGCAGGAATATTGGCCTGCGCGCCAAAAGCGGCGAGGAAAAGGCCAAAGTATCTCACATAGGGAGGTTTAGCGTAAAGGATGATGAGAAAACCGACAATAGTTATAAGAGCCTGAGCGATCATGATGGGCCAACGCTTCCGGGACTTATCAGATACCCATGCCATGGCAATAGAAGCTATGATGGTAAAGATGATAGGCGGAGACCCTAGCAATTGTGCTTTGGTATAGCTAAAGCCCAAGCCCTGTCTAAGAATGATTGGAGTGAAGAATGCAAGCGAGTAAGCAGTGGAAGCGCAGATGAAATAAGCCAGCATATACAGCCACAACTTCCAGTCTAGTAGCATTTTTAATGTTTCTGTGACCGATACGTGGACGACCTCTTCTGCATCTTTGTCGATCTTGATTCTGTTAAGAGCGATATGCTTCTGACGAGAGTTCAGGAAGTTGACTCGCTCAGGGAACTCGATGAGGAAGAATGGCGAAGCAAAGCCTGCAACGATCGTAGCAATGCCCTCAATAATGAAAATCCAACGCCAGCCTTGTTGATATTTTCCATTGCCGACGGAGATCTTCGATAGTGCGTAAGCCAATAGGGGACCGAAGGCGCCTGCAATGAGCGAAGACATATAGAATATGGAAATGCGCTTGCCCGTCTCAAATTGGCTGTACCAGGACCCAATGATATAGATCGCTCCGGGTAACAGACCAGCTTCGAAGACTCCAAGAAGAGCACGTAGCACGGCGAGAACTCTCCAATGATCGATAAACCCCATTCCAAGGACGCAAAGGCCCCAGGCGATGATCAGAAAGGTCATCCAGAGACGAGCACCAATACGGCGAATCACATAGTTTGACGGGATCTCAAGAAGGCCGTATCCGATAAAGAAGACCAGCAAGCAGAGGTTGTAGCGAGCTCCCGTTAGCTGGAGGTCGACGTCCATATTGGCTATGTAAGCCGAGCTGATGTTGGTACGGTCAAGAAGCGAAAGGCCAAACACGAGGCAAAGCATGGGAAAGACTCGCAAGTCGGCTTTCCGGCTGGATGCAGTTAGCACAATGTCCATTCAAAAAGGGGCGATTGTCAACATGACTTACACAACGACTTTTTCCTCCTCTGATGTCCAGTCGCCAGCGGTTGGAACATCACTTTCCTTGTCGTTGGCGCCATTTTCCGAACTCGAGGAAACCTGTAGCTCTTTCACCGAAAATTGTTCTTGCTGGATCTGGGTGCCGGCCATGTTGGCACAAAGACTACGAGACGAGTAGATCAAGAGTCGTTTGCCGGAAACACTTCTGGGGTCTCTACTTGCTTTTGTGTTTTCACATGGTCGTTTATAACGGCGGAACACGAAATCTTATATTTACTGCGCCAAAATCCGAAAAGCCCTCTCTTTGTAATCCAAAGTCTTATCTTGTACATAGTGTCAGTCACGACTGGTTCACTACCCCGCAAAAGTCAAAGTTATAGGTATTCAAGAATACCAAGAGAGACAAGAGAGGAGTGCATGGGGTAGGATTTTCCCGAGACTTTCCGCGCTCGTTTAAGAGCTCTGCACAAGGGTATCCCGTTCCTTATTCACGACTGTGCGTTTCTTCCCCACTCTAACAAGACGAAAGTCCCCTCGAATTGCCTTTTCAAGAAATCACGAGGTTGTCATAGTACCTCCGTAATCGATGCAGTCCCGATATGCTATGAAACTTTTCAGCATTGGTGTAAACATCCACGCAACTCCCCAAACTGAACGTCATTTGCCCTTGGTAATTTTAGGGGACCGTTTTTGTGGTAGCAATGGTCTTGATTTACTTCCTCCCAGGCGTAACAAACGTAAATCTTTAGTGGGCATACAGGGGATATTTCAGAGGAAAACAAGGTCAGCACGCCTATTGAATTTAACGTTTGTTACGCCTGGGAGGAAGTAGAAACACGTGCTAATCACGAGCGTGGTAGGTAGGTAATGTGTTTCTCTCTGCAAAAATTCCATGTTTACACTAGCAGGGACTGTAGCCTGCCTCTACACCATAGTGGACCTTTTCGTTCTAGACTCAACATGCTTCGCCTTGTTTTATACCCCTACGAAAGATCCTCTTATTTCAGTTTGGATCTTTCTCGTACATTTTGCGTATCTGCATGTTCTTCTGGGTCTGACTCTGATAGGGCTGTTTTGACTCGTGAAAAAGTATTGAAATTATTGTCTCATGATCGGCGTTCTTACCCACAATGAAGTGAGGTATGACCGCTTGGATATCGGACGCAAGAACTCTATTTAGACAGGCTCTAAGGGTGCCAGGGTGGAAACCTCAAATTGTACTTCGAAGTACTTCCTCCCGGACGTAACAAACGTTAAATTCAATGGGCGTGCTGACCCTGTTTACTACTGAGAAATCCCTTGTATGCCCACTAAAGATTTACGTTTGTTACGCCTGGGAAGAAGTAGAAATATTACACCTCGGTCCTCGGCTCCGATCTTAAGCCAAATCAAGACTTTTGATCATTAAGGGCAGGTGGTCGCATCCGCTTCCCCTCTGATGCGTTTCTCAATTCAAAGACAGTTGATTTGGATGTTTCGAATCTAGTGAGTCATATGATTAGTGTACTCTATTGGTGAAGAGTAAGAAAATAGCTACGAGTCCAGTAGTCGGTTGGTTGTATAGCACTAGTATCTAGCAGGGTAAGTTAATCGGACCAATCTCTAGTAATTTACGTAAAAACTATCAGGCCTTAGACCCTTATCTTCTTTAAAAGTATATCTCCTAGAGTAAGAATTTCAAGATATAGATATCATTGATAGCCTACTTTCGGTTAAGATATTTCCTGAGCTCCTACGGCATCTTAAATCTACTACTAAACCAGATGACTTAATCACAAATCGCAAATGTCACTTTTAAGGTTAACTTGTAGGATACTACAAGTCGTAAATCGCAAAGTGGCTCAGGGTTAGGGATATATCCTAGCGCTGGAATTAAAGGTAAATAAGCTTG
>LT855413.1:196281-219622 GCA_900184765.1 Hymenoscyphus fraxineus | reverse complement strand
ATACCCCCTATCCCTTCTTATCGTCGCTATTACTATCGCTATCCTAGTCGTAAAGAAAGAGGCGAGGGCGCGACAATAAGGGTGGTGAATGTACAAGTAAAGATTTCAAGGCTACGAAGTTTGAGCGGGGGTGGAGGTGTAGGGGTATAGGCACTCTAGCATGGAAGTAGAAAATATATGACTTTTGAGATTTGCGATTTACGATCAAGTCATCTGGTTTAGTAGTAGATTCAGGATGTCGTAGCTACCGAATGATTCCGGTCTTGTCGTTAGTATTAAGGAGATCAATAAACGCTAAAAGGTTACATTAGAGGAGAACAATCGAAAGCATAAAAACATGTATAGAAGTATATGTAATGTTAGAAAACGAGGGCACAATGTGGGATAGATAAGCTAGAATACAGGGAGAAGCTAGCTAAGGGGCGAGCAGGGTTTTAGGCATCCACCTAGGCAACCTGGATAGGAGGTCAGACAGCGATGGCAGGAGTCTCGCCTAGAACCATGCCGTACTTCGTCCTAGGCGAAATAATAGGAGGGTTTTCAGGGGATTTTACCTCGTTGCCAACCTTAGCCGAAAGTATGATCTAAGTTTATGGCCACTCTACGATATTAATAATATGCTTAGATATATTAACAAACAGTTCTTCTATAACACATGATAGCCAAGGGAGAGAGTTTATAACCAACTTTATTTCTATAGACATGACATCCTGAATTAACGACAATTAGACCAAGTAACAAAATCGCAAATCGTTAAAGTCACTTTATATAGTAGGAAGAGCGAGAGAACTAATAAAATCTACCTCACTTATTCAATTAAGTGTGAGGACTTTAGACGATAAATCTCCGTCCGTGCAAAAATAACGCAGGCTTTACAAACAACTTCTACAAAAGCAGCTCCGTCAAGTGGCATTGAACGCGTTGAACCTACGGAGTATACCGTCGTCTTCTCCGGCCGTGCTAAGAGCTACTGTCCCAAAATAGGATATAGTAAAGACTAGGAGAAACGAGCGAGCTGTGACTGAGAAAGCAAGCGGGCTGTATAAAAACATGAATGCAAGATTTCACCGACATCAAACGCCGAGGCCCCGATAATCGCTACCGTGGTATAGTTCTGGAAAGCGAGATTCTCACGGCACGTACAAGGCTGTATAGTAGTATTTGCAGTACAAAATAGGGGATGCGTAGCCTGGGTTGATGAAGAAAAGAAGAATAGACAGATATACCACACGGAGAAAGCCCCCAGCAACTAGGTAAACAGAGACATTATTGAAAGAGGGAAGTAGGTTCTTTGGCGATACAAGCTGGTTAGGGGGGGGGGGGAAGAAAAGCTGAGGTCCACACTGCTTAAATTTATATCTAAAAGAGCTCTATCACTATCTGTCTCTGACCCTCAATTCTACGCCACTCCGCCTAATTTGACATTACAGGTGTAGTTCCATCCCAATCCTTCTTCTCGGCTGCATCAACCAAGAACTCAGCTGTGCTCCGCCTGCTCATTCCAGCAAAACTGCCAATTCCACCGCCGGTATCTCCATAAAAGTGAATTGGGGCTGCAGGGCCATCTGTGAATCGAGTCGGGCGTGCAAACACAAAATCTAAACCACTTTCTCTGAGAACGGTCTCCGCGGAGTCGTGATCTTTGTACGAGAATGACATGTTCGATTTCTTCACCATCACTCGCATTAGAAAGAAGAGCGTAGGGAAGGAGTTGCCAACACCATGAGCTTGCAAATTCACGACCTTTTTGACGCCGGTGGCCTTCAAGGCGGTGACAAGATTTTTCATTGACTGGGTCATCAATTGTGGTGGCGATACCATCGCAGCGAATGGATTGTCGCTCGTACGGGCGGTGTTCAGAGTTACGATGGCAGCATTTGTTGGAGTACTGGGAGCTGCCGCGAGAGCCTTTTCGATATCTAGAGGCTCCAACGGGGTCCCTTCAACTAATGTCAGACCATCACGTGGGGTGACCTTGCTGCGGTCGCGAACGAGCGCGGTAACAGTATGTCCTGAGTTGGGGTTAGCAGTCGCTAGGACATAAGCGACGATAATGGGTGGCTACAGTACCACGACGCAGTACTTCATCCAGCACGAGAGTGCCAGTTCGGCCAGTAGCCCCAATAAGTAGAAAATGCATGATGCGAATGAACGGAAAGAATATGAAGGTGGCGATGGAAAGAGGTGGAAGAGGTTGCGTGTGTTTCGAAGAGGATTGGGGCTAGGCGGTGATTTGTTTTTGTTGGTTGCGGTACTTGTAGCCTGTAAGCGAGAGCGTTGGTGCATCTACTGACAGGGGCCTGCATCACGGCATGCTGATAGCGCCAATAGCATGCTACAGTATCTTGGCACCAAACGAAAAATGGAATATTAACTAGCTATAGTCTATAGAGTGAATCGAATTTTAGAAATTGATAGGTAAGTGTGAAGTGATATAATCATATAAGGAGTCATTACTAAAAGAGCGGTTCCTGCGTCCCATCCTCAAGTTGAAAACACACCTCCCTTTCGTCTACAAACACAATTTCTGAAAACCGTCTTTTGTATTGCGCGTCAATCCCATGCTCACTGAGCATTCTCTTCATCGCACCAATCACCATTTGTCGTGAAATTCGGAGCGCGGAGTATCCATGCAACTTCTTGGAGCCAAAGTAAAAGACATAATTTGTGGCCCCCGTTTAGTCTTTAAAATCCAACTTTTAGCAATGAAATCCGTTCTTCTCTATTCTGGAATAGACTCCGAGCTTATCTAGAATCCGCAACGCGTTTGGGGAAAGCATTATGCCGCCCCCCATGGTGGAGGCCTCCGGACGAGCTTCGAAGAGAGTGCATGGAATGCTCTGCAGAGCAAGGGCAAGACTCGATTCCAGATATCTCCGCTCTAATTATGGCCACCTTTGATGGCGTTTACGTGAACTCCATCGTCGAACGAATTTCNTGTCATTGGTTCACGGACGCCGAGAAATCCTCGCTTAATTCCCCTATTTCAAGCCCACCGACAGATTTCTTAGGAGTTTACAGCGTCGGCAAACTGCGTTTCAAGCTGCTTAAATTCACTCATGCTTTCTCCCCGCATGGCAGTTGTCGGAGGTAGGTTCTTCAAAGCCCTGTCAAGACTCAAATACTGATAAACTCGCTAGCTGGACCGGTAGGATTGACTTTTGCGCGGAGATTAGAGCGCCATGGGCTCCCGTGCAACATATTCGAGCGTGATGTTGACCATCCAATCTGCCATAAGGGTGTCTCGTTAGAAAGTCATGAAAATTCGGGACAGCAAGGTTTGCGCGAAGCGGGTTTGTATGAGGAATTCCTCGCCCGCGCCTGACCTGAAGGCGAGGTGCTCAAAATCTTTAATCCGCATGGAGAGCTTTTGATGGACGAGGAAAAGAACAGTGGCAGTAGAGGTCCGCAAGGAGAGTTTGCTGGGCGCCCTAAGGTTGACCGTTATGTCCTCCGAAAGTCCGAGACTTATTAGTCGACTCGCTGGACCCCAGAGAATACACTGGAATCGCACACTACTGATGTCAGAAAAGACAGCGACGAGTTGTACAAGCTACGCTTCTCGGATGGCTTAGAAGAAAAGTGCGAATTTCTGATTGGAACTTGTAATGGTTGGTCGAAGGTACGCGACTTGCTTGTCAAGGTCCCGATACCGTATGGTGACCTCGGCTTCCTCGGTTGCCCCCTAGCTTTCCATTACACATCATTTGGCGACCGAGGAAGGCAACACAGGTTCTCCCAAAAGCTCCCTGGATCCCGCGTTGCACAGGTTGCGCCTTCACTGATGATCACAATTAAACAACAATACGAATTGCAGTTGTGGCGTTAAATACCACCACAATGGGTTCCACGAGTCTCTGGTCTTTCAATGGTGGTTATCAAAATTCGTTTTTGATTTCCATTTGGCTACAAGCACGTCGTTTCCACGACGTATGTTGGAAGACTCTTATCTCGTACATGTGCAATGTAAACATTGGCAGCTCGCGTATACAAGAACACAGGTGCATACCAAGACTGGTCAAAATACGGGAGTTTCCGGTGTATTGTAACAACAGCTCACACAGATACTCCTTTGTGCCATACGTCCAGTCTTGGGGGCATATATATCACGTGACTATTGCTATTATGTATACCAACTACTATCTCGGGGCTTCAAACCCTGAAGAAAATCTACAATTGGATCTGTTGTATTTTAAATGAGTGAGATCTTCAGTTCGGCAACTTAAGGAAGTCATAATCAACAGCGTATGTATTCCAAAGTTTGTCTGAAGCCAAGATGTTCTCGGAGACACGACATTTGGCTGTGCATCAATTGAAGATACAGCATCGGATATAGATCACACAGCAGTGTACAGAAAAGCCAAATTTAACAACTTATGGAACCGAGAAGCCTCGTTTGTCTATGTAATGGTCCAAAACACGAATTCTTGACAGAAGATTCCAAGTCTTCCTTGGTTCTTCCGATATGCTCCCACAAAGTCCAAGGGGCAATACGTTATCAAGAGTTACAACTGCATAGTATTACACCTTCAATCAATTCTCGTCAAGTTCTTGCCATACAATATATACCACTCCTTAGGTTTTGCTTTTTACCATACCTAAGAACCCCTTTTCGTAGAAAACCCCTATCACTGCAAACAAGTTCTTGCTTCTCACAGCGACCTCGCATAACAACCGAGTACAGCTATGATACGATCAAAGACATGGAGGGCAATCCATTTCAGAGGAGTCGATAGTTCATTGTTATGTAAGTGCTTACTACCCCTCATGTATACTCTACTAACACCTTTCATAAGTCAACAAATTTGGCTACAGTAGAAGATTATCCCAGATTTCTTCGATCCAAGCTCCACGCCTCAGCTCTTCTAGCGAGACGACTCACATCAGACACATACAATCGAAATTGGCAGAGAACGGCATAGTGAAAATAAGTCTAGGCTTCCCTGACAGCAAGAGCGAGTATTTGGAACGATTGATTCGGAATTTGCATCAATATCACGGACATGGGCTCCCCATAGATCACAGTGCATCGAGAGGGTGGTTTTGGGATGTTCGCCCAACTGCTACAACAGCGAAGAAAGAACTTCCCTCAATCGCATCTTCCCATACGTCATCACCCCAAGCAAGATCTGAGACTAGAGAAGCTTTTCCATGGCATACAGACTGCAGTTATGAGGAGAACCCACCTCGGTATTTCGCACTCCAGGTCCTGCAGCATGATCGATGTAATGGCGGCACCACGAGTGTGCTCCAAGTCGACCAGATCGTGAAATATCTATCGCCATCAACACTCGCCAGTCTTTCGAAGCCCGAGTTTGCCATAAAGGTCCCGCCCGAGTTCATCAAGAAAAGTGACGAAAGAGAAATTGTCGGCAGTCTTCTAGATATCAGTGGTCAAAATCCAGGCACAATGTCTGCACAACTACGTTTCCGAGAAGACATTATATTTCCTTTGACAAATGAAGCATCTTCGGCTTTGAACGAATTCAGTAGCGTTCTTCATGGTCCCGAAATCAAAGGCGAAATTGTTCAGTTGACACCGGAAATCTTGCCAAGGGGTTCTGTTGTTTTGATAGATAATAGAAGGTGGTTGCACGCTAGAAAGTATGCATCTCCAATCGCTCAGCTGGTTGTCATGAGGTGTGTCACTAACATGGAGAACAGTGAAGTGAATGATCCGGAGCGCCACCTGAGAAGAGTCAGATGGGATGCTACGCCTTTTCCGAGTATTGCCGAACTCCAACCAAATTCTGCCGTCGTTAATGCTTGAAAAGTTTTATTAAGGTGTGCAGTAGTAGTTTTTCTAGTGGCAGGGTATAATAATGATGGTCAAGATATGTCTGTTATGGTATTTTTATTCATTTTGTGGTTTAATCGAAGATGGAGTATTACAAGGAAAAGCCGATTCATGAATTTAAGAAAATTACCCTGCGTCATTGTTTTCAAGAAACTTGACGCTTCCCTTTCTCCCGTGTATTACGGAACGCGGAACGGACACATCTATCAAAGTGAAAAAGTGAAAAAGTGAAAAAGTGACTTTTTAACTTTAATTATAGTGCTAAAGTCATAAAGTGAAAATCTGGCATTTTTTCTAAGAAGTGTACTCGTTGTTCTAAGCCTAATTCCACCATCAATTCCACCATCAATTCCACCATCAATTCCACCATTAATTCCACAATCAATTGTACCATCAATTCCACAATCAATTCTACTATAAATTGCACTATCAATTCCACCATTAATTCCACTACCTATTAGTAAAGGCTCCCCAGGGATAATTTAGTGGTGTTGTTGAAGGCTCCCCGGGGATAATTTAGTGGTGTTGTTGAAGGCTCCCTAGGGATAATTTGGTAGTAGTGTTGAAGGCTCCCCAGGGATAATTTAGTAGTTTTGTTAAAGGCTACCTAGAGATAATTTAGCGTTATTACGTAGTATATAGAATAAAAGTACGTTACTCTAGAATAAACTGTTCGGTCGATTTATATAGGAGGAATACGCTAGTATTCCCAACTTGTTATTTAGAATATATTCTATATATTAAACATAAATAATAATAATAATATTTCGAGAACTTAAAAGTATACAAGTTTATATTATAAAGGTTCGATTATCATAGACTTTTATTATATATTTATATAGTTTTATTAATATGCTTTTATCCTAGTATCCTATATATAAATTACTATAGCTTTAAACTAAGTTGTATCGCTAGTACTTTAGTTATAAATAAGTTCTTCTAGACTTAGTTATTCTATTATAATTAATTACCTCTCTATCTCCCTCGATAACTCCCTTAATACTATTATCTATTTAATCTGCGAGTATAGTAGGAACTAGTACTACTCGATCCTTGTCCTTAGTATTATCTAGTCCTTTAAATTTAAGTGTTATAGAACACTATAAAGTTATAGATTTATTAAAGATAGAGCAGGTTCGAGAACGAGAGTAAAAGTATATAATAGAGCAACGTTCGAAAAGTAGTAGTAGGAGTCGGTTTAATCCTAATACCTTAATTAATAAAACAGAAGTTTAACGTTAAATCCAGTTCTTTAAGTAGGAATAGAATATACCTCCGACAAAGATTGTAGTAAGCGATTACTTTTGTAAGTTTAATCTTTTATAATTTATATAGTATAAGAGCGAGTCGGCTTAGTATTATAACTTATAGAATATTTTAACGGCTTATATAACTATAGAGAGAATAAGAGACTAGCCACTTTATATAGACTATAATATAAGACATAACGTATATATTACGTTAGTTTCTAGGAACGCTCTACCTATACAAGTTAATTACAATTAGAATAAAAACTTATAAGAAAGAACCATAGTTAGCTATATTATTTGCTATTTTAATAAGTATACTAGTAGTAATAAGGGTAAGATAACTATTGTCCTTCTAGTAATATGCCGTAGTAATACGCCCCTACTACTAATACTAGAACTAATACTAGAACTAATACTAGACCCTAAACCTGTTAATCGAGTAGGGGAGGATACGGTAGAGGATTCGCGGGAAGAGCCCCGTATTAATTTAACGTAGGAAGAGTTGTTAGAGTTACCTAGTTTAGAGGATATACTAAAGGATACAAAGGCTAGTAGCGTAAAGAGGGCTAGTAAGCGCAAGAGAGCTAAATCCTACAAATCTAACGATCCTTTTAAACTTCCTATACCTACAAATAATATAAATAAAATAGAAGAAGATTTAGATAAAAAGATTTAATCTAAAAAGATATAATTACTTAAACTTAGGATAGAGATATTAGTAAAAGAGATAGTAGTAGAGGAATAAATTTTAAAGGCCTAGGATAGATAGAGGTACTAGCTTAGGTATATTTTAATACTAGGTAGGCGTAAAAAGTCTTTAAGAAGTACTAGAAAAGTAAGAACTCTAAAACAAGGCCTAAAGACCTATAAGATATATGGTTAATTTATTATTATTATATAGTTTAGATAGCTAACGTAATTAATTATTACTTATCTATATAAGTTAACGTTATTTTTCTACTAGAGACTTTACCTAATTAGGTAACCTTAGTACTCGCTTAGCTACTTTACTCTTACTATTTACCTTGTCCTACGCGTACTAAGCCTAATTAGTAAATTTATATATTAAAATACTATAGCCGGATTTAATCCTCTATCTATACTCGAAATAACTTATATTTATAATAAATTAAAATATAACTATATATATTAATTTCTTATAATTATTAATATAAATAATATATATTTCTTTTAAGATTTAAGTAGTTTAATTTTTTTATAAATTATTTTTACTTAACTAAAATATAGGGTCTAGAATATAGGTAGGGTAAAATAAGCAACGTATACTACCGCCCTAGCTTTGTACCTTAATAATAATACTACTACTTATTCTACTATAATAATACCTCCTATATATAATAATTTATTATAAATCTATAGAATATTACTATGTTAATACGCTAATAACTTTAGGTTAAGCTATAAGGTATTATTAAGCTATAGTACTACGAGGAAAACTACTCGGCCGCGGAAGTTATAGTAAGGCTAGTAGGCGAATATACCTTTAAAACAATAGTACTAATACTTGATAGATAGTTATAAAATTAGAATAAAAAGAGAGTTAAACTAAAGTATAAATATAATTAAAAGGAAGTATAACTTAATAAGATAGTTTATATTTTTTAGTACTAAGGCTATACCTATAATTATATACTTCGAGTACTAAACGAATTCTACGGTTATTCTAATCTTATAAGTCGAGCCTTATAAATAATCTGCGATCGCCTTAAATTATAATACTGTTATATAAAAGGTATAGAGCTTAAGACGTCTATAGATATAAGTATATTTCTATTAAAAATACTATAATTAGGTTAATTAGTCTAATAGGGTATAAACTATACTAAAACCTTCTTCTATAATAACTTTTCTTATTCCGCGTTTATTACTAGATTAAATATCTGTCGAATTCTTTGAATAATTGATTTAGATAGTATTTATATAAGGGATCCTGAAAGTAATAACGCTTAACGAAAGTGTAGATAATATATAGTTAAAGGAACGAATTAAGTATAGTTAATTAATAGGTATAATAAACTTGTAGATTATAGCTTTTAAATATATAGAATTATTAACGCCTTTTTATAATATATTATTAGTTATTATATTAGTATATTAAATAGGACCTAGGTTATAGTATTAAAGTTTTACCTTAATTATATTAAGAAATTCGGGTTTCTAGTACTTATATAAGTAGATAAGGGTAAAGAGGTTAGATTACTATATATAGCCTAGGTAAAAAAACCTCTCCTTTACTACCTTGATTTATACTAATTAGAATTCTAGGTTATACTTCGTAGATCGCTCTAAAGTAACCTTCTATTTTATAAGTGTTTTACCTATAGACCTTTAACGAAAAACTAATAAATTAAGGTATAGTAGAATATACTTACGAATAGATAAACTAAGACCTAGAAAGTGTTTTTTAAGTAATTATACTATACTAATTTATTTAATAAAGATATATATTATAATATTATTACTCTTTGATTTATATATATACGTAAGCTTCGTAAGTATATTAAGAACTTCGTAGAGGTATATAATTTATATATAATTCGACGTTAAAGAGTAAGGGCTTATTACTACTATATAGGCATTCCTAAAGACCTATTTTTCTATTTACTAAAACCGTGTAAAAACTATACTACATATATAATATCTAAGAATTAGGAGCTTTTCGATAGGTTAGAATAGGATATTAGTAACTTTAGTATTAATATATATTAATCTATTAAAATTAACGCTTTATACTAAAAACTCCTTAAAGCTAGTAGAATATAATATAATCTTAATAAGGTTATTCTAGGGATATAAGATTCGTATATTTAGGTATATAATTATTTATAGTATACTCTTCGAGCTTTTAAAGAGTAATTAACTCTTAACCTTTATACTCTTAACGTTTACGTACTAAAAGGTAGACTTAAATAGATTACTTTATAAAGGGAGATTAATACTAAATTAGATAAAGCTATTTATTAAAATCAACGTTTACGTAATATACCTTTAAAGGAGTATATTAGTAAGGACAAGGAAGTAGAAGTAGATTATACTAAGTTAAATAGGAGGGATAGTAATAGTTTAAGAGACGAGGGTTTATTTGTTAATTAATTAAATTATATATACTTAATTCTACCTTGTGAAAAAATACTAAATTATTAGATTCCTACTTTATTACTATAATTAAAGTTAAAAAGTCGGAATTTCACTTTTTTACTATTTCACTTTAATAGGAGTGTCCGTTCCGCGTTCCGTAGTGTATTCATCTCACTCGATCACAAGCTGCCGATCAGCACAGAAAAATAACGCCTCGTACGCTAATATGTTCCACGACGTGCTACCCACTCGCGAAAAACTTCAAATCACTTCGTCCCAAGATAGGCTGACAGTAAAGGGAACCCGGAAAGCGAAATGACAACCCGGCTGGAACCACGAGTTTTATCGTATTTGATGTCTTTGAGGGCCACAAGGACAGTTGAAATTCCCGATCAACTGGTGTCAGCTTATGTAGCAAGCAAGCGCACACTGCCTCTTTTTCTGTTCCATTTTCTTCTCTTTCAACCTTCTGCACTTTCTTTCATTTGTTTTTATCTTGTAGCCTTTCCTCAGTATGGCAAGCTCGAGTTCCACAGACAAACACGCCCCAACCGAGAATACACCTTTGATACAACCCCAGAATGATTACCAGTCACATATACTGCCTCGTAAAAGACTTCTCATCGTCTTTCCTGCTCTCGCCCTAGTACATTTTACCTCATTCTTGGACCAAACCGCTATAACTACTTCAATACCAGCAATAGCTGCTGGCTTGAAGACCGGTCCATCGACGTCTTGGATCGGTGCAAGTTTTCTCATGACCAGTGTGAGCATTCAACTTATCAACGGTCGCTTTTCAGATATCTTCGGTCGAAAACCATGTCTCATCACCGCATTGCTCGTTATGGGTCTTGGAAACCTGTTATCAGGCTTCGCAAGAACTCCTGCAGTCTTGTACATCACGCGAGCCTTTAGTGGATTTGGAGCAGGTGCTCTCAACGGTCTTATCCAGATTACTATATCGGACATCACGGCTCTGGAACATAGAGGATATTATTTTGGTATTATGGGCATCGCCGTTGCGTTTGGGAATGGACTTGGTCCTGTGGTTGGCGGTGCTTTGACTCAGAATACCTCTTGGAGATGGGCTTTTTGGTTTATCTGTCCTTTGACTGCTCTTGCGGTTACTTACCTGTGGTTTGTACTTCCACAGTCAGAGTCCCCCGAAAATGTCTGGAAAAAGATCAGAAGTGTCGATTGGTTGGGAGTTGTTACTAACATGACTGCTATCTGCTTAATACTGGTGCGTTTCCCCTTACGTTACTTTCTCCAATGAACACGATTGACTCCTCCCATCCCTGTGCTTCGCTTATATCTAAGTTTTCCAAAAACAGATTCCCTTATCAAGAGGTGGCACACCAGACGTATGGAAATCAAAAACAAACATCATAATGCTTGTAGCAGGATGTCTTCTATTCTGTGTATTCATATTTCTAGAATTTCGCGTGGTGAAATTTCCTATCGTACCCAGTATGTAAAACTTCCCATCTCCTTACGTAGCAAAAGATCTGTTACTTACATTTTGCAACTTACAGAGCGTCTCTTCACATACGGCCGTTCAACCAACATCCTCCTAGCAATGAACCTCTTCATCGGCTGGCTGTTCTGGGGAAATCTCTTCTACATACCATTATACCTGCAATCAGTCAGAGGGTGGAGTCCAACAATGGCTGGATTGTTTATACTGCCACTAGTCATTGCTCATGGTAAGCATGGAGTTTTACCTCCCCTCCCGCCTCGGGAATTCCTGGACGCGGAAAGTGTTAAGTTAACAACTCCCAGGCATCACCTCAGGACTAAGCGGCATAATAATCTCCCGTCTCGGCCACTACGTCTCAGTAATCTCAGTAGGAACCGCACTCTGGGCCCTAGGCGCCGGCGCCAAAGTAACATATCACCGAACCACACCAATATGGCAGATCCTAACATTCGGAGTATTCGAAGGGGTAGGCGTTGGAGTATGTCTCCAACCCGGTAAGCTGTCTTGTTACCTACTTCTCTATACCAACTCCAGTCTATGTGCATGTAAGTCTGGTTCTGACGAAGCTCGCTAGTCCTCGTCGGCATACTCGCAGGATCCGATAAAATCGATCGCGCTGGAATAACCAGTGTTAGGAATTTCCTGCGTGATATCGGGGCTGCTACTGGCATTACTGGTAAGTTCTACAAACCATCTCATTCAATCATCTCCCTTGCAATTCAAGCCTCCCCCTCCTTTCCACACACAAACACACACAACACTAACCCACCCCTCCCCCAGTATCCGGCGCAATCCTCAACACCATCCTCCAAAACGGGCTCCAACACCGCTTCACCCCGGAATTCATATCCGAAATAACATCCTCCATCGGGAAACTCTCTCACTTACACCTCACACCCGAAGACCAGGAGCTCATTTCAAGGGTCTATATGGAGGGTATACACGGGGTGTTTATGTCGTTTGCGGTACTGGCTGTAGTGTTGTTTGTGGTGACGTTTTTGATTGAGGACTATGGGTTGAGGAGTAGGGAGGAGGTGTTGGAGGAGGTGGAGTGAGGGGGTTGGGGATGGGGTGTAGTATATGTTGGGCCTGTCTTGTGACGTAGCAATAGAGTGGGGGATGGAGAATCTGGGTGTTGGATTGGGGAGGGAGGATATGACTGTTTTCTTTGTGTTATAGATATAGTAGTAACGAGATTGAAAATTGTGGAAATACTAGGTATCATTCAAGTAGTAGCAAAATAGGAAGTAGATTACCTAATTACAGAAAATTAAATAACATTAAAAGTCCTTACAATCAACCTAACGCCACACCCAACCAAAGACCACCATAATCATGCCATAACATCCGCATGAACAGTCCTCTCCCCATAAGTAGGGAACTTAGAAATATCCTCCGCCACCTCCACAACCCTATCCGCAACCTCTAATTCCAACCCCTCCACCTCATCAACCACACATCCATCAATTTTCACAACCTCCCACCTCAACTTCCCCTTCAAATGCTCAATCACAGCGGGGACATCATCAGGATCAACACCCTCCAACGCACTCCCAAGGTTAAACTGCCCATGCGTAACCCTATACGCACCAGCCTCGCGTTCAACCGTTCCCGGAACCGAGAGGATACTCAGACTCCCGACGTAGATATCGCACATGGAGATCTTAACGGAGAAAGCTTGGTCGACGGCGCTGTTGGGGACTTTGACGGAGATACTCCATGCGTGGGTTTCTTTGCTTTGGGTGGTGGTGTTGGAGGGGAGGTACGTGGATCTCTTGGTGCTGCTACGGAATGCACCGAAGGAGCCGGTGGGGTTGTAAAGTTGGTTAACTTGGGTGGTGACATTTGCTTTAAGCGAGGCTGGGTCGCTGAATAGCCAGTCCTTGACATCGGGGTAGGAGTAGCCAAAATCTGGAAGGGAAGTTAGAAAAGATGTTCATTTAAACAAGGTCCACACAGATCGAGCATATAGAATTGGGAAGAGGGTTGGTACGTACTTTTTGTATATCTGGCAGTAATCGATGTATACGGGGTTATGCCGTCGCCCATCGTGAATGGGGTCAGTGGTGTTGACTGACCAACTATCGAGTTGGGGAGGATAGTCCATGTTCCACTGGGAGATCGCACGTTTGTCAACCATGCGTCTGGGTAGATTGCTTGCCACATTGCAACTTGTCGATCGACATTGGCATGGTGGAGCCAACTATAAATTGTTAGACTAAACAGGTCGAAAGGAACAATATTGCACCAGTATCGGTCATTTTTCGCTACTTGCAAGCGGCTAGGACTCGGTTGGAGCCTTTCAAAAGATAGAGAAGTGGAACACCTCCATCTTTTGTGCCAGTCCACACAAGGATTTGTCTCCATCTGGATTGTGTGGAGAAATCCTGATATAAGAGACTGTGAAAGGATTACTTACAAAGTAGGCTCAAACCCAGACCAAGCAACTTGCGTCATGTGCCCATCCCCTCCAACTAACACATGAACCTCACCATGAGGAGTCTCAAAATTGGGTCTAAAACTATCAGCGGTCTGCTTCTACTGACTAACGAGGAACCCGATGCGGGAAAGACTAAGCTTTGACTGCACCACCTGGGCAACGAATCAAGACATTGCAATAAAAGGAGAAGACACATACCCTCCATTCCCACTCGTCGACATACTATCAAAGTCCCTCGTCTGGGCGAAAACATCCCACTATCACAGTATTAGTATTAGTACGAGTTTCTAGAAACCAAGGGGTTCAAATAACTCCATGCAAACTCACCACCTGATTAGCGAGGAATGAATTCTCCTCAGCAAGCGCTTGATCAATTGTCTCATCATGTTGTACATCGTTCGCATCTGGATGTCTCAGTGTCGCGGCTTTTGCAGATATCGGGTCATTTGCCGGGAACCATTCTGTTGGTTCGGGACGCTGGAGAAATTTGTAGTTGAACAGGGGGTTGTTGACGGTTGTTGTACCGTTGGGCGTTGTGATTTGGACTGTATGAAATTAGATGTTTCTCGTCAAGGGGTTTACGAATTGGATGGGTAATGGATGGTAGGGATAGATAAACATGTAAGTTATGTCTACTTACCAGTAGGCGATTTCATAATCGTAGGAAAGCGACTTCCAGGCAGCGCCCAGTCCCAGAATGGCATTCGCAAATTATCAGCTGCGGTTTGGTATTCCGCAGATTTATAGGTCTTTGCAATAGTCTGTGCATGCTGAGCCAGAACTTGCTATTGGAAAGTTAGATTGTTAAACTGTATATAACACCGCATTAACCAATACTTACCTCATAAAGAGCAAGGTAAGGCCTATGCCAGGTAGCGAAAAGCGTATTCCCATGAGTGCAGTAACCAGTGCGAAGTCCACTATTGGGACTTATTGGATTCACATCGTCCCATGAGATATATGGTAACCCATGAATACCGGAAAGTTGAAAATAAGACGTCAAGTTGTGCTCATCTACGTTCATCATATCATTCAAGGCTTGGATGTATAAAGAGCTGGATGGTCAGTAACGAAGCTGGAGGACTCAGAGGAATTGTACATACAATTGAGGTTTATCCAAGGCCAACTCGTTTATTTCCCTACGTGGAGGTCTATATCCAGTTGTGGCATCTACTCCAGTGTGAACACCAGTAATGGCATATTTCGCAACAACAACATCAAAAAAGACGGTTGAGACTACAGCCAACGCAGAGGCAGAAATCTTAGAAAAGAGCATATTGGACAAGAAACAAACACTGCCACTCTAGTGTCCAGTAGAAAAAACATCACGACATCCCATTATCTTATAGCGAACCATTCATCCCGCCAAGATTCAATTCCTCCTCCCGTTCTCCCAAAGAAAGGACACGACGATGCCGTGAATCTGATGTGGTCATTACTGCGTGCAGACGCTGATGATCGGATACGAGGGTATGGAAATGATGATCACCAAGGCACCGCCCAGAAGACACCCAGCCGAGCAGAGATAATCTGCACCAGTCCGGAGGATTCGTCGCACAAGAGCAAACGCTAGGTATAAAACTCCGATCCTCCCCAATCATATGAACAACATGGGTTGACATTTCGATGAGGCTGACATGAGAAAACAGGAATGTATTTACTGGGGTAGTACCAGTCAGCCTCTGATGGAATTTGACTTGCTCCAGACGACAAAGGTCTGAAAGATGTGCACTTGGAGTGGATATAGGTAGATATAATAACTGGATCGAAGTGAGGCTCAAATGCCTGGGAACGCGATCTGGTTGGCATTATTCAACGGGGAAAAGTCGAGAAAATGGATGTCCTTTTTGCACGTAAAATTTCATCACTTTTTGGTCCCTTTCTTTCGTCTAGACTTTAGAAGGGATAGAGACCGGTGAACGATGCGTATACTTCGTAACGTTGCGAATCATGGAACCCTCGTGGCCCGAATTGAGCTTACCGAGTCTGACAGTCGGGAGGCTTCCCACCCAAGGCTGGATGAAATAAACAGCACTTGCAAACATCTACAAAATAGCCATCAAAACCAACAAAAAATCCATTCTACGTCAAAAAAGCCACCCAAAAGAACATACATGGTGTAACGTAACTACATCAACCATGACCTTTAAATATGGAGGACGTAATGCTCCATAAATGTCCCGATGTCGCACTGCAGGAGTCTCATTTGACAAGTTGAAGAAAACGAGCTGCGTGGCGTGAGACGCGCATTGCATCAACAAACATCATCTCCAAATAGCAGCACGACCCGAGAAAATCGTATCCATAGGCGAGTCGACTTGTAGGAATACGACAACCGTGATTAGCGGTGGAATAGAGACTGCTGAGAACGCCTTTGAATGTGAAGAATGAAGAGGATGAAGTAGGTAAGGTTAATCTATCAGAGGTTGGATGAGGTGAGATTATACGGTAGGGTCCTGGTGGCCTGAGGTTAGGTATAATGTCATGTTACTTAGTAAGAAAAAGCTATTAAACTGATTAATGAATAGTAGGATAGAATAGTTATGTAAATTAGAGTCAAAAAAAGGGCTATACGAATACAGTTATGTATATGCAACCTCTACTATACCTACTTACTCTTATACCTTAGTTATCTCAAGGGAATAAAGAGGTAATATACCCTTACAAGTCGAACAACAAGAAGGGAACCAAATCTTCTACTTTACTTTATAAACCCGACGCATGCTCTACCACCTAGCCACCCAACCAACCAACGCATACTCGCTAATCATCTAATCCAGCAAACCAAGAAAATACCCCCTATCCATACACCTCCTACTCCACTCTTCTATTCAAACTCCTTATCCACACTCTCAAAGTTATCCAAGAAGCCCTTGAAAATCCCCACACCCAGACCAGGATCCAAGCTTCCGGTGGTTGCACGAATGGAATGCATGCTTAACTGCGGCAGACCGGCGTCGATGGAGCGGACGCCCATGGCGGAACTGAGCATAGGACCGACGGTTCCGCCACTACGACTGTCGTTTCGGATCATGAAGAGTTGGAGGGTGTTGGATCTATGGCATGTTAAATTGTGTTGAGAATTGAAAAAGGGGATGAAGGGGGGCTTACGTTTTCTCAGCAACTCGGGTGAGGAGTGCGGTTGAGACGGAATCGGTTGTCATGTGGCCGTTGGAATCAGCTGCGACGACTAAACCGACGTTCAATCGTGGAGAGTGACCTTCAAGGTATGCTCCCAGGAAATCTGGCGTCGATTAGCATCATTTCTTCGTCTTCTTTTTCCTTCTTCATTTATTGGGGATAGAATGGATTAACTTACTTGGATGAACAGCATGGGTTACATCAGCGCTGACTAAAAATGAATTGGCGTATACTTGGTTCAACACATTGGCGCTATATCCACTACCAGAAAAGGATTCGGCGATTCTTTCCACAGTGCTTGGTAGGAAGTTACCCTTGGCACCTTGTCGCAACAGACTTCCAATCTCTTCATCATCAAAGACACCGACCAACTTGACGATTCCATCATCAGTGGGTTGATGAGAATATGAGGAAGCTAGCAATCCTTCCATGGCAGCCCATGAGCAAAGCTTGTCATCGATTCGTCCAGCGAAAATGAACTCCTTATCCAGACCACCGACTTGGGCGGGTTGAATATCAAATAATTCCAGTTCCCAGTTTACAATTGATGAATAGTCTTGGATACCAAGCTCTCCAGCAATGGCTCGAACTAGCTTTGGGGGTTGTGTAGCAGAAAATGTTCCTGGGCCACCAAGAGTCAAGTTTGCAAATTCGTCTTTCACTTCAGCCTCTGAATTGTCAAGTCCAATGATAGGAACCATCTGAGTTTCCTTGTTCCCAGTTCCTGTCATTCCTTGTCCTGAAAAGTGTTAGAAGTAGTTTCCCCTGGGCTTTACGAATTTGCTTACCAAAGTGGGGCGCAATTGTTGGTATACGGGCAATTGGCCATCCCAACTTGACAAGTTTGGTTGTAATCTTTCCATCGGAACCTTTCACTAATACGCGGCCTCCAATGGAAAGATCACGATCCCACCAAGTACTGTTCAGAGCACCAGCATAAGGAGCGACTCCCAACTGGACGTATCCAGCTGTCGTCCTTTTTGTGCTGACGGGCTTTAGACGTGCGGTCAACGCATCAACGTGGCCGGCTATCATAGCAACTCCATCTGTAAAAGATAAGCTGATATTCATACGTTTGGCAATATCCTGGACTTACTGCCAGACTTGTAATCTTTTCCAACCGTGAAAGCAATCAAACTAGTTCCATTTCGGGAAACATAGTATTTCCCTCCAGCTTTCAACTCCGAGTTCCATGTTTTTCTTTCGGACAGCTAGAAACAAATATTAGTATTCTTGTATATCTCCCATCATCATATGTCGTACCTTCTCGAATCCAGCAACCGTGAGTTTCTTCTCAAAGTAATCCACAGCATGCCAGACGGTAGGATTTTCCGTCAAAAAGTCACAGAATGGTTGTGTATATTCCTCCGGAGACTTCAAGGGGCTCTTGTGAGCCAAATGAGGCGGCAATCGATATGTAGAGGCATTACCCGCTGCGGACCTAGCCTGCTGATCCATAAGCTCCCTCTGCTTGACAACCGTCGTGGCAATCTTTCTCCCCATCTCGGCGTCCACCGTCTGAGACTTTCCCAGAGGTGAAGGCGTTGAGGGGTCTGAGTTGGTAAAGACAGGCATCCCGAATTCGTTCCTGTAGACCCCGGAGGTCCCGTTGGAGCGCTTATACATCACCGGTCGCTCCTCTGGCAAAACACCTGCTTCACAAACATCATATCCATGCTCCTTATTTTGAGGATCCTTCCAGCGAGCGATGCGACCATCAGGCAGGACGATGGGGGCGGGGATTCGAAGTTCGGACTCGTGGGTGTTGGCTTTGGATTTGGCTTCTGCGGTCAACTTGGAGACTTGTGCTTCGAGTTCGGCGATGCGCGCTTGGGCTGCGTGGTCGATAGGAGGACTACGGAGCGAGTAGGTGCTCATGCTGTTACGCAGAGAATTGCCATTGTTCTTGACCATCGTGGGAGAGGAGGGGTGGTGGTGTTGAGGTAGTACTCGGGATCGCTATCGCTTTAGTTGGTGTAGGTATTGCAGGAGTAGGTATCGGTATCTGCGAGTCTATGTCTCTGTCTAGCACTCTATGAAAAGAAAGAGAGCAAAGTAACGAAAACAATGCAAATGGAATGGTAAAGGAGACGGTGATGCGGTATGAGGTGAGGGAGGTGAGAGCTGCCACTGCTATCATGTCCAACGCAGCACTGCACAGCCAGCATCAGCAACCTCGGGATGTTGATCCCTTCTTGGCAATCAACAACCGACAACAACAACATCCACACTTTGTGAAAACGAAATCAACATCTCGCCAGAGAACGAACGTGAAACTCGACGCAGCCACGAGTTAGCCCACGTATTCGTAGACTTGCAGTGTTTGTGACATCTTACGGTACCCAACATGTTCAATGTGTTGTGCTCATACTCCTCGCATATGTACAGTAGCTTGGTATTGGTGCATTGCATTGCTGTTGTGCTTGGTGTGACTCCGTACGAGGTGGCTGCATAGTTTGCAGTAGCATCTAATATAGTAGGTATTATTGGCGACGACCTCGTCTTTTGCATCTTACTCGAGTACTTTGTACCTATTGGGTTTCTCATCTTCCGTCCTCTTCTGGTGGCCTCTCCATGTTTTAAACGGAAAATATGTCAGCTTTAGGCTACTCGCTACTCGCTACTGTACCCCGCTAGTAAGATACCGACTCATTACTCTACACACGCTATAAAAATTTATCATACTAAAAGTCTAGTATAAGTAACTTAATTATCCCATTTCACCTAGGTTAATAAAAAGTGAAAATGAACTCGGTATTATTCTAAACTATTGTATATTTTGTTTACTTATATAAGGTCTTTAGGATAATATTACTATAACTTATTATATAGAGTAATAACTACTCATCTTATAAGTCGACTCTAGCTAAGAAGAACTAGGTAGTTCATAGGACTATAAGGCTATAAGTTAGAGATAGGGTCGCTACTCTCTATACATCTATCTTCGAACAAAATTATCCAGAAAGCCTCGTAAAACTGAAATATTTACAAAAGGTTACGAATAATAATTACCATCTACTTCTTATTAACCCAGGTATACTAAGACAATTGTTTCACTTGTGCCAGAAGTTTAGTATACTTACATTTCACATAGTATGTACAGAGTAATAACCAGATATTCTATAACTGTTCTTTCTTTCCGATCTGCCCCGCTCACATATGTTTACATTACAAAACTAATACCCTATCAACAACCCGAGAAAATTGTTTTATTCATCTAGCAACAGCTAGTTAACTTTTCCCTATTCCATTTTACCCATTCCCTTCTTTAATCAAACTTTCCCTAATTCGCATCCCCTTCCCATTCCTCCACAGAAAAGCATCTCTTAATACTCTCCCTCCCCACAATCCCTCCCAAAAACCTACCACTCCCTCCGTCGAATAGCCTGCGGAGCTTCATATTGATTTCTATCCCCAATCAGCTACATCCTCCACAAACACTCCCCATATGAAATCAACCCAAACTCAGAAAAACAAACTCACGGATCATACTCCCCCGCCCCCTGCCCCCTAACATAATGCTCCTCATACATATGCTCCACATTCTCCCTCGCATGTCTCTTCGCCTTCTCGCGATCAATATAATCCAACCCTTTCGTTTCAGCCAACTTATCGACTTCTGCTCCTGCGAAGCCGGCGAGGAGTTCTTTTGCGAAGGCGTGGGAGACGGGTTTGCCTATATTGAAGATATTAGTAAAGAAAGAACTTTTGGAGGTAGCCTGGTAGGAGGGAAGGGGAGGGTGAGGGTGATGGGGAAATACAGTACCTTCAGCACGTTGACGATCCTCAAACACTTTAAAAGCTCCGAATGAGGCGGCGCCTGCTAGGAGTTCGTGTCCGAAACTGGATTCGTTGTGCGTTTCTTGGTCGGAGTATTGTCTGTGGGCATCTTGGGCTTCGTCTGGGATTGGGGTTAGTATCTATACTGTAAGATCTTATATCCATCTTATTAGATTGAAACTTACTCCATCCGAAAGGCATCTTGATGGATTTAGGTATTTCCAAAGGTTACAAAGGTTTAAAGGGTTGATTGAGTAGTAGAGATGGAGAAAGGGTGATATGTACTGAGTATGTAGTATCTCAAGAGAAACCGTGAAGAGAGGGGTAGATGAGGGGTTTATATGTATGTCAGCTCAGCTCAGGGCCCATTCATGTGAAAATGTATTATTATTAATTACTCGAGTAATAAATCCGACCCATCCATTTCACCACTTCACCACACCCTCCATTCAAATCCTCGGCAACGACGGCATCTCATGGACTATATGCATCCCACTAATGCACAAACCATCCATCCATCCATTAATCCTAGAAACGGACTATCACCTCCACACGTTCCGTAATCCTCCTAGTCACCGCTTGCGTGGTCTGGAACGAAATGGGTCTCCTTTAGCTCGAATTCTCTCCTTTGATCCGTGCCATGAATAAGTATGTTTGAACGACAAGGAAAGTAAGTACGGTATCTTGTATAGACCGAACTCGGAAGAAAACTGTCATGTTACTCCGTAGATTACCTTAGAGGGAAAGGGGGGGTTTTTATGGCCGTCCCAGGATAGTCGGAAAATTTCAGCCGTCCCCGGACCGTCACAAGATAATCCTATAACACAGGATAGTCTTAATATAAGACTATTACTAAATATTACCGATATAATTTATTACTGTCGCTAGATAGTTATATTAGGAAGACTAACTTAAAATTTTTCGATAGTTATATAGTATAACTATAGGAGGACTGTCTCTAACCTTTGTGATTATCGTAGGACGGCCTCCTACACTTCCGAGACTTCCTCTTCAGCTACAGGGTTGCGCACAGACGTAGCGCAAGACTCGGTATCGCTCCCAGAGCCTCAATTCCAACACCACACAAAATATAAGTACAGATTCGATCGATTCGGGCAAAGTTCACACGCGCAATGTGTGCGCTGCCCTTGCTGCCCTCGCCGGTTGTCGTGCGCGCCCTATCCCGTGTGCGTACAGCTAGTACGTGGGCAGGTAGGCAGGTAGGCAGGTAGGCAGGTAGGCAGGTGGGCAGGTGGGCAAGTAAAGGAAGGCACGAAATGAGGGTATCCCTAGCCTTGGCACAGCTACGTAAGATAGTCCTAGGACGGTCCTAGGACGATCCTAGGATGGCCATAAGACGGTCACACATACGGTTATATTTAGATAATACCATAGCTAGTAGGTACGGTTATATTTTATTAATACTATTACTAGTAGGTACGGTAATAAATTTTCATAACCGTCCCTGAGACCGTCTAATGAAATAATGATCCTAATTTTGGGAGGGCACCCAGGCGGTCGTCTTCCGGTCTCAGATTCGTAATGGTCTTGTATTTTTTGATGATTATAGGATAGTCGTGCTACGGTTATATAAATCCCCCCTTTCCCTTTAAGGTAGTTAGGTATGTTGAGGATTATGTGAAAGCTTATACCTAATATGACATGACATGACATGAATCAGCCCACCGCCGCGTCCCCGTCTTCCGACCCCAACCCCGGCATAGTTTAATAATTATGCTGTTACTAACCTACCTACTACCACCTCACACACAAAATCTTCCCTACCACATTAGAAAAAAAAGAACCTCACAGCACAGAAGATTCGAATCCTCTCCAAGTTTATGTATCTGCATTTGATAGAGCGTTGTTAGTCCAACCACGGGTACACTTCTCAACCCATCCCAACCCAGCGATTTCAAAAAAACTTGGCACTCAGGTCCCAATGCTTGTTTAACATGCAATATGCAATATGCACTCATACCGCTTTAGTACTAAATGAGGGGTCACATTCCCTTTTAGTACAGCAAGCCCCTAGCTCCCTCCTCACCTCCGAATATCTTCGTGGGGATAACTTGCAGAAGGTGAAGTGAAGTATGGCGAAGGATTTGAAGTGAAGGTTTTGTAACAGGTGAGAAAAGATGGATTTAGGGGAGAGTGAATTGAAAATGATTTGATTTCATAACGAGGTTACTATCCAGGTCCAGGTAGCTTCAATTAATTCACCTTGAGACCCCTCAACCCCCCGTCCGCCGAGCTCTTGGCCGGCGATCAGTAAAGCTTGTTTTCACTTACCTACTCCTGATTTGCAAACCACAACACCATCTCCCAGCATCCAAATCACGAGAAACATCACG
>LT855413.1:111658-180347 GCA_900184765.1 Hymenoscyphus fraxineus | reverse complement strand
TATCACCCCTCCTCCCCCTCCTCCCTCTCCTCCCCCTGCTCCTCTCCTCCCCTACATCATAACACCCTACCACCAGCTACAAACTTTCCATTTGATAGAGTCACAGAAACCCCACCTCTCTCGTCCTACTTTAATTAATAATTTATATCATATTTATATTTTTATTTCTATAAAGGGGATTAAAGCATACTTACTACACTAATAAGTATGTATAGTCTAGTTTTAATGTGTAGTTTTGAAGTGTTGAAGGTACGAAGTATGTAGGGGGTTATATAGAGGGATTAAGGGATGAAGGGATGAAGGAAGGAGTAAAGGGAAAGGAATGATGTAGGGAAAGGAATGATGTGAAAAGAGAGGAAGTAAAGGGAGAGGAAGTAAAGAAAGTATACTGTAAGCGAGAAGAGAAATGTAAGAGGAAAAAGAGATATGGAAACCAAGAACCCACTCACTTACTCACTATATTTATTCCCTCCCTCCTATTCACTCCTATCTCTCTCCCTCCTATCACCCACCTTACCCCTACTTCCCTACAACACTCTCTCCCTCTATCCCCCCTAACTTCCGAACTCCAATCTTCACCTCTTGCTCCCCCTTCCATTCCACTACACACCATAACAAACAAATATTCCCCAATCAACCACCTAGGATGATAGAAATACACGACAAAATAAAAATCAACCAATAAATGAAAAAGAAAAAAAGAACACGGAAAAATGCAGAAAATACCCATTCGTATTCATCTTACTACATACAGTACGTCTCTACATACATGCATCTATCTGCACCCATGAAAAAGAATCGCAATGTAATTTGCAAAAATCAAAAGAAAGAAGAAAGAAGTGCACACCAAGTCTTTTTGTACCCCTCCCAACGCCCTGCCTGTAAATCTCAAGTTACTGTACCACATACGTACCGTATTGCGAAAAATCACTGAACCCAAGAATCGCCATTGCCATCACGATCACCATCGCAACTCCCAATTCCCAATCCCCGTTACTCCATCCTCACTACCCCAACTTCCCTCTAAAGTCAACCGAGTAAAGTTTTACGATAATCAACTCTCAAACTTCTTAGCCTCCATCCCCTCCGGCGGCGTCGTCTCAAAAGTCCTCGCCCCAACATCCTTCCAATCCGTACTCAAACTCGTCCCATTACTCTCCTGATAACTCTTCATCATCGCGCGTCTCGTATCCGGATCCGCATCCTTATACAGCTTCTTGAAGAAATCATCAACTCCAGCACCATCCTCTTCTCCTTCCTCGTCCGCGCCGAGCTTTTCCCAGTCCTTGGGTCCGGATTTGGAACTGGTGGGGTAGACGGGTGCTTTTTCGACTTTGGGCGGGTTGAGGATTGACGAGGGGATTGTGGATGGGGTGGTGGTGGAGGGGATGGGTGTTGTGCCTTCGAGGGACGACCATTTTGCGCCGGGGAGGGTCTTGTGGAGGATGATTTCGATTTTGTGCGGGGTGATGCGGAAGGAGGATTTGGAGGGGTCGATGGGGGAGAAGAGGGGGGAGGCGTGGTAGGTGTATGTGCTATTTGAGGTCTCGACCGGGAAGGTGATTTCAAGCTGGATGAAGAAATTAGTATATTCCATCTTCCAAAGTATTGGAGAGAACGAGGGCTTGACTTACACTTCCTGCCTCAATCAAAATCTCAGCTTTGTCCTTTGGAACCCCCTTTGCAAAGACCTCAATGGTAACACTATTCGTAGACTGATACCACTCCTGACGAATCTTCTCCTTGGGCGTCGCAGTAACAGTCTTCGTCGCAGCCGTAGTCGTCACAGGCTTAACCTCCTCAACCTTCTTCTCCACCTTCTTAACCTCCTTCTTCTGATCCGGAACCTCCACCACCGTCGTCTTATTACACTCCGCGCTCTCTCCCCCCTTAGCATCATACTCCTTCGCCACCTTCCCCAACCACATCGTCAGTCCCTTCTCCTTCTCATTATACTTGCGCGCCCAATTGAAGCACAACCGCGCATCACCCAGACGTCCCAGACTGTACAGCGCAACACCACGACGAAACTCGGCGGTAGCGATGAGCTCGCGACGCGCACGGGAGACGGCGCCGATGACGGCATTGTTTGCGTCTTCGAGGGCGAGCTCGTGCTGGTTGGTGCGTTGGTAGGCGGTGGAACGTTGGATGAGCCAGAGTGGTGAGGGACTCTCCTTGAGGGCGAGTGTAAGGTGCTCGATGGCGGCGGGGTAGTTGGATTTGCCCAGGGCTTCTTGGCCACGGGCTGCGTGGGAACTCATTTTGATGAGTCCTTGTTGTGTTTGTAGTAGGTGGTGTCAGTTATTNTGAGGAACAAAGTCGGTTGGTTGTGTTGGTTGTTCAGGCACCGACTTCAGTAAATAAAAAAGGTGGGGGGCGGGGTGGAGAGCTTGAACAGGAGGGGGAGGGGAGCTGCAGGGTTTAAGAGCTTCTGGAAACTTCCTAGCTCCGACCTAGCCACATTCAATAACAAAAATGTCTCTCAAGCTATCGTAAAAACAAGTTCCTTTTCTCAATTTTTGAAGTCATAATGGTAGTGAATCTTATTACATTACATTAATTCCTATTAATCGTCATAATCGTGACCCACTCTCTTTCATTAGCTTCAACTACCAAGCTCGACACCCCACAAAAAGCTCATAGCAAAGCAGAATCCCCATAACGTTTAGCGAACATGCCCAATGCCTTGATAGGGAAAACGAATTTGTAGTTGGGGTATGATATCATGCAACTTTTGTTGAAAACTCCCTCAATGGCCTCTTGTAACCACTCTCCATTAGGCTGCTGTCGACTCATGATAAGCTTCAATCCCTTCTCAATAGGTGCTCGATCCGGATAATGTGCTTCAAGTAATCCAAGAATTGCCCACGCGGTCATGACGACCTGGGATCCAGTTGGATGTTCCGTATAAATTTTGGTTTCACATGACTGAGGATATTAGTATCTAAGAAGTTTTGAGAATGTAAGTATTGACTTACTCGATAACTTTCTGACCATCCACCATCTTCCCGTTGTTTAGATATCAAGAAATCACATCCTTTACGCGAAAATTCGCTATTCCCATAGAATTCGCCAATGCTGGCAAGACTTTCCAATGCAAACATTCCAGCGTAGGTAAAGCAAATTCCCCAGCTACCATACCAGCTCCCATCCGGATATTGGGCATCGCGGATGTACTGCACAGCTCTCGCCTTGAACTGTTTAATCTCCGTAGCTCGGTAACTTGGGTAATGTTTTGTAAATAATGACAGTGCCGTCACAACTGCCGTCGTACATTCAGGGTAGTCGTATTCAATCATAATTCGACCGAAAACTTCTGCGGCGTTAAGCATTTCCAGTCTTTCGGATCCACGGGTTGGCTCGTAAGAAGCACATCCACCCGAAGCATTCTGATAGGTAAGGAGTGTGTCAATGGCATCATAAATTCGTTGATCCTCGAGAAGTTGTGGGTAGCCAGGGGTTCTCTGTAGAAGAAGTACTGCTTTCAGTGCTTCAGAGATACAGTCACTGACAGCGTATCCTTGATCTTTAGTACTGAATGCCCATGCGCCCTTTCGTTGTTGTCTGTAACACATTGCTTGATCGTCGACATTTTCCCGAATTTGTTGGTCTTCAAGAAATTCCAATCCCTTGGTCAGCATAGGTCGCCATTTTTCATCCTCAGCAAGACCTGCATCCATAACTGCCTGAATCAAGAAAGCAGTATCCCAGCATTGTACGCCGTTGGTGCCGTTGACGAGCATTCCTTCAGCCTTCACCCATAAGAAATCAGCCAGTCGATCTCGATGTCTCTGGACGGAATATGCGTTGGGTCCTTCTTTTATATAACAACACAGTAAATTCATCGGAGCGTTGACAGGCGCAAGACAAGAATAATCGGTATTCTTGTCTTCCATCTGTATCAACTTCCAGACCCAGTCTTCCGCCTTCTGCACTAATGATTGCAGTCTGAAATATGGCCAAACATTTACCAGGACCCAATTTGCCGAGTTTAGCAACCATGTCTTGGGGTGGTAATTATCCTTGTGGTAAATACTGTTACGGTTGCCGGCCCAGCTGATTGTCTCATATGGCTCGACGAAAAGCTCCTCCCGAAGTTGAAGTGCAACTGGTGTTAATTTGGCAGTCCATCTCCTCGACCATATAAACGACATTGGTAGGAAGACCATTCGCATATGGATCCACCATCTCCATGGGGCAAAAGGCGCCGAGTCAGGCAACAACCAGAATTCAGGAGGACATGGGTTGACAATATCCCACTGGCATACCCCCAGTACACTGAGCCAGAACTTCGCCCAGTACGGTCCATTTTTGGCGCCTCCCATCTTGTGCAGGGTCCCTCGAGCCTTAACCATTCTCTCGTCCTCCTCACTCACTCCCAGCAGACGTAATGACGTATAGTTCATAGCCGTGCCAAAGACGGTGCTTTCTCCTTCGATGTGTAAACCCCATCCGCCATCTTCTGGGTGTGCTCGTGCGAATAAATAGTTCTTCATTTCGGTTGCGACGTGATCTGGAATTGGTGTTTCCGTGACGAACCAAGTGATAACAAAGCCTGGAAGGAGAAACATGGGACCGCCATACTCGCAACCCCAATTTCCAGGTGGAAGTTGTAGATGTTGGAAGAATTCGAGGCCATTTTTTACTGCATCGAGAGGGGTTTGGGCTTTTGGTAGCTCGGGGAGGTCCTGGATAATTAGGTCAGCATATGTGATATAGTGCTTACTTTGAAGGAGTATATACTGTTGGGAGGCCTAGGAAATATTTATCTGCGGTGGATTGAGGCCATTTTTTGACCTCTTCCTCATCGATATAATGCCATGTTTGCCTTCCTGCCTCATCCAATAGGCGCCATCTGGAAAAATCGGTGCGCTCTTGTAGTTCAGGCTTCTTATGTAGCATAGTGGAGGTGGTACTACCGTACGACTCCAGCGAAAACTTTGCAGCCGACTTGGAATAGCTGGTACCAGTACTGGAATTGGTATGAGTCGGGGTTTTCGTCATAGTGATTGAAAGTGACAATGGCACCTGCAAAAAGAGGTGGAACGATAGGTATCGAGGGGAGGAAGTCACAATTGACAACAATCTTGTAAATCCCGACATTCACCCGTACGCCCTGTGGACAATCATTATTCCAATTTGGATAATTCTATTGTTCCATCTGATTGAATCAATGAAACTTGATTGTTCCAACTGTTTGGATAAATGAAATTGATTTATTCAAATTTTTAGGTAAATCAAATCAAATGAAAATAATTCAGATATTCAGTTTAATAAATCAAATTAACCTACAGAGTTGGGACAATGAAAATATATCTACGAAGTACGGAGTGGAGTCCAAGATACCCCTGATTCCGGAAGTGAGGGTCTGCGGGCCGAAACTTGGCGCCTCTCACGATGATCACGACGCCTCCCGGTGGACAAGAAAAGTGGCAGAGACCTCTTTTATCTTATCCTAATTTAACTAAGTACCATTATATTATATTATTTATTTAGAATAATTAAAATGATTTATCGAAAACGATAGTACAATAAAGGCAATTGTTCCAGAAATTTTAAACATTTTAGTACTCGAGATTTACTTACGCTAATAGTTAAAAGATGAATCTCTGCCACTTTTCTTGTCCACCGGGAGGACGCCTTCATTCACAACCTGGAACTACCCCGGTAACTATCCGACTCAGCGCAGCCTATTCTCACACAACTACTCAAGTATGAACCATCACGATCCCTCAACCTCTTAATTTTTCATGATGTACGCAAATTCGGTCTACGAAATTATGAACGAGATCGGTGATCCTCAAAATGCTCAACCCAAGAACTTGCTATCAAACTTAACAACCCGCCCACTAATCCAAGAACAAAACGCGTTTGAGACAGAAAACACGCGTCCTACAGCTGAGAAAAAGACTATGAAGACCGCAATGAACCCTCGGAGTACACCAGGGGCAGTAATTTCCAGAATTGAACATATATTTGAAGACATCACAGATTGTTTGCTAGACGGCGGAAAAGAGCTCGCGATACCGCTCAAAAGTCGACATGGAAATCGAAGCCAAACGGAACAAAGAGATGGGACGGAGGGGATGTCGACTTCTGAGACTAGATTGATTACTTTTCCTAACAAATCGCCACGAGAAGCACGCAGATTCAGTTGGTTGGTGGATTCTGGGAATGGAGTTGGCACTGATGAGGTGTAGCAATTTTACTTCGCATTCTCGAATTATCTCATGAAGCGCTTGTTACGGGGATTGTGACTACCAAGAGGTTTGTGTTTTGACTCTATACTTCCTCTATTCTTCATTTCTATGGACTTGTTCGTGCTGATATTCGGTAGAGACATTTATTATCGGGATCCTGAGCTGTTTGTCAAGCAGGCGGTTGTCGATCGTTATGTTGACGATATTGCCTATACGTTTGGCGTGGAACGCGATGCTTTGAACGTGGTAGGCTCGAAGATCACTTTTGAGATCAGATGTTCATACGTAAAGATTCTGATGCCCACAAGGTTGCCGCAGCAAAAGGCCTTATTGCCGGGTCCTTCACCGTTACCAGGAAAGACGGGTCGACCATTGATTTTTCTGTGGAAAACGAGGTTTGCTGATTTCTAGATACTTTGCAAGCTCATGTCTCACAAGGTTAGGGTACCTTGGTTCCAAACTCTAAAGACCTTCAAAATGTCCAGTTTCAAGAAGTGGAATGGATTCTTGTTATAGAAAAAGAGGTATTATGAATCACCATAATCCCGGAGAACTGAACTAACAATAAAAGGCAACTTTCCGGACATTGGCAACAAGCAAATACTGGCAAGACTCATTGGCCGGAAAAGGAATAATCATTACTGTAAGTTTCTCCAATGTCTCATCCACCTAACAATACCCTAACTCCACCCAGGCAAAAGGCTACCCCGACATCCAAACCCGGCAATTCCTCCACCTCCTCTCAACCCAACACGCCTCCTGTCCAATTTTCGCACTAGTAGATTTCGACCCCGACGGGTTGGGAATACTATCAATCTACAAGCACGGCTCCGCAGCCCTCGCCCACGAGCCCAATCTAGCGGTCCCATCCATCCAATGGCTCGGGGTCCGAAGTCATGACTTCCTCCACGAAGAATTGGATTTGCAGGGTCTTCTGAGATTGACATCCCGCGATCGAAGGATCGCGGGTAAGATGTTGGGGAAGAAGATGTTTGAGGAGGAGGGCTGTGAGAGTGAGTGTAGGAGGGAGTTGCAGGTTATGTTGATGTTGAATGTTAAGGCTGAGATACAGATTCTTGGGAATGGGGAGAGGCTTGGGGCGTGGTTGGATGGGAAGTTGAAGGAGGGGATTGGGAAGGTTAAGATGGAAGATGAGATGGCTTGATTTGTGTGATGGCGGTATTTAATTGATGCTTTTGCTCAGATTGCAACAAGTACAGCTTGGATGGGAGCGGAGATACCAAAAAAGCGAAACCTAGAAGATGCCTCTCTTATATCATACTCTAAACAGCCAGTTCCGTTCATGAAAAGGGTCTTTGCATTTCGTATGTCGTAGGTATGGTTAGAGTGATATTAACTTGTGGATTGATACTTGAGATGCTATGTATGCGCTACTTTCAATAATCAAGAATGCCTCGAAGATATGCAAACTTCCCAAATCATGTATGCCTCACGAGTCTACTCAAGTCCAAAAAAACCCCGGACCACTCCCAACCATTCCCTGTACCGTAAAGCTAAGGTATTCAACATTATCCACAGAAGCAAAAATAACATATCCAAAATCCCTCTCCCATCATCTACTCCCCACTCTAGTCCCGCGTCTGACTCTTGAGCCAGCATATCCAAGGAATAAGAAGCTATAGCGATACGAGCGCTTAGGTTAGTCTGGCAAATCAAAAACAGGCTACCTAGGAATACATTTCAGTTTAATGAAAACTCGCTTGAATACGCTCGTAGCATTCGAAATCTAATATGCATATCAGACGTCTAATCCATGAATTAGACATCCAATACACGCATTCCTCATATACGCTAGCTCCTCATCACCTCCGCATAAGTAACTCAATCATTCAATCAATCAATCCCTCATTCCCCCCCCCAAAAACGCCATGCACCAAACAATGCAACGCCAAAACACATATCATATCCCCAACTCCCCTTCCTCCTCCAGCATCTTTATATACCTCCCCCCCCCATCTAAAGCCCCAGCATCCTCCGACAGCTCTCCCTCACCTTCGCCTCATACTCGGGTCTCCTCTCCCTCCACATCTTCGCCGCCTCCACATTCGCGGGACTCTCGTCGTTCGGCTCGGCGAGCATGCTCATCACGCTGATCAGGATCTTCTCGACGCTTTGGATGGGTGACCATCGTTCGGAGGCGTGCTCGTAGTGGTTTGGGTCGTCGCCTGGGGGGTGGAGGATAGAGATGCAGACGAGGCCGCTTGGGTAAACTATTTCATTCATCAGCCTTCCTCCTTATCTTCCATACACCTATTCTTCAAATTCTCGCCCCAACCCAGAGCTGCTTTAGGTACACAATGAGTAATAGAGTGGAAACATACCATTAGGATGCCACACCTCCCCCAAAAACCGCATACTCGGCGGCGCGAGCGGGTAATCCTTTGGAAACTTCAGCTCTGCGGGGAACACGCCGCCTTCGAAAGGTGTCCCTTCGGGTCCTTGGATGAGTGCTTCCCAGTACAGGAGGTCGTCTTCGGAGACGGGGCCGGCGGTTATGCCTTCGGGGGGGTTGTTGGAGAGGAGGCGGTATTCTTGGAAGAGGCGGCGTTGGGCGGTTGTTGTTGCCATTTTGGTGGCTGCGTTGGGGTTGTGGTCTTGTTTTGAGGGGTTGGGTGGTTCGTTGTTAGGTGGTGTGTTGTTGATAATGGAGAGGTGGTGGGATGGATTGGTGATGATGATGTATCTTACCGAGTAGGAGGGTCCTTGTGAGTCCGGGTCGGGCCGTGATCGGGGTTGGGGTTGTGATTTTTCCCGGGTTCCGAGGGGTTGTGAATGTAGTTGTACAAGGACTGTGGTTTTAGTCACGAACTTTCTAGTGATGGATAATCTCTGAGTACGAAAGTTTTCGATTGTAATAAGGAGAAGCAAATGTTATTTACCTAACAATTCACTAACTTCTGGGTTATACTGTAACTTGAATTAGACCTTAGGCTCTATACGGAGTATTAGTAACACCCGACACTTTGACTCGACCCATCTCGCTAACTTGACAGTCGGTACACTAGCTAGATCTTACTGTCTAGTTTCTTACTAATAAACAAGTCGAAAACTACTTCTTAACCTTAGACATCGTATGGGTCGAATATCCAACTCCTCTACTCTAATTACTTAACTTACTCGTAACAACTTATAAACAAAGGATTTGTGATCAAACTTGATATGCTACTTGTTTATAGGTTCACCCCCCGGTTAAGGTTATTTGTAAGCATAAATAAATGACCCAATGGGCGATGGTGGTATGCGACGGGGGGTAGCCTTCGAGAGCTTTTTTTTTCGTATTTTTAGAATCGAGCCTCTCGAATTTTCTTAGTTGAAGAACCTTTTGTTCAAGAGCGGGCGAGGAGCCATCATCTAACTTCTAAGCACTTTCATGATTCAAAAACCGTGTTAATTTAGCCTGCCCCTATATTTTCTCAAGCCGAACCTATGAGCGTAGTCATCGAGATATCACAGTATCACAATATCTGAATTTATAATCAGTCCGAACTTTCGGGATCTCTTCATATAAGCTAACCACGAAAGCCTAGTCCACCGCGAGTACGATTAAACGACGATTATGCAGCAAAAGAATGTTTGACAAAATGACCTTTCTCAGACTGTTTGCAAAGTAAAATGATAATCACTAGTGGACGGCTTGGCTCAGAGTCTGCGTAAGAATGAATATATGGAGATTCTGAGAACTATTCCTCCTGCAGCTATTTACCAAGCAGGAATCTTAGGAGGCGTGTAAGCTTGGGTTCGATTATTTGATGAACAATTCTTTTACGGCAGTGTTGTTGAATGCTTCAGGAGTATGAAAGCTGGCGACATTGGCGACTTAACTGATCTTAACAAACGTAGTGGTCATTGGCAATATAGACTCGAACAATCAGTCTTGAATCTGGCTGTACAGGGCGCTTACCTGTCCACTTCAACAGATCCTTTCCAGAGCAAATGGTCTTTGTGTTACTTCATAAAATGCTTCCATGCGATTATGGAACTGTTCAGCAACCGTTGTTGCAGAGTACTCTGTGCCGAGAGTGTGAGGTTGGCATAAAGAAATATTGGCCTCTGTAAGATTATTCAGTGCGTATACTGCAATCCGAGCTCCACTCCGAGGCAGATTTTCAGGTTGATGCCATAATATGGGTTGATGTCTAATATAGTATGTTAATTGAGGGATGGCGAGCTTCTCTGGTTAACGTGGTGAGATGGGGTAGAGATAGGAAAACGAAAACGAGATCCTTTCCACACAGGAAATGGGGTTATCTTGATGAAGTACCCGAGAGTATGGAAGCGGCAATGATTCGTGAAGACCTGACTTCTCTCGCTTAATAATTTTGGCTTTTGAGCCTTGAAAAGCTACTTTGCCTCTTAGAGGCATGAGCAATCGATCGTATTTCCTTCTCTTAAAAAAAGCTGCCTCTTCACAGTCTCATAGCGTTAAATAATAATGACAACATAGAAAAAGGTCTAGAAACACTAAAATGATCACTAACTTAACCTTTGGTCTGCTAGTATTCTTTACAGGGTTTTATAATCTGCGTAGAGTTTGTAATCTGTTTTTGAGTATAAATATGTATAGCACAAAGAAGAAAGACGGTCGATTATTAAGGCTCCTGAGAGTTTGCTTGAGATTGAATTGGTGGCTTTGAGAAGAAAAGAAAGATCTGTCATTCGATGGATTATCAATCGAGTCACCTGGTCTATTCTCTGGTGAAATGTCGAAAGTTAATGTGATTTTAGTACGACCTTGTAAATTCCATTTCTGTATTTGGATCTTGATCCTCGCCATTCAAGGCAAAAAGTCTCAACTTTCCAACTAAGCCCAGACATCCGATGGTTTTCGCCAGTTCCGAAATACATGGCTCGTGTTGATGGATCTCAGGCTGAACATTCTACTGGTATGTAAATTTGTAAAGACTTGTGCCACTCTTGGTGGTGCGTCAGGCACCCGCTTTCATATCGCTAAATTGTCCATGTCCATTAGAGCACAGTACTTCTTAGCTCTTCGATTTGCCACGGAATAATCCAATGATCACCCGAAAAAATGTGAACCGTAGACATTGCAACTTCTGAAAGTTGATATCAAATGATTCTGTATGCTTTGAAGGTTTCAATCAAGCAATTTCTCCTGCCCTCCAAGGACTTGCCCACTTCTGAGTTTGCGTCTTTCGCAATCCCAAAAAGCAACGAGTTCTGTACTACCGATTCTGTCATTTGGGTCAACCTGCAAACACTTTCGTACAGTCTCCTTCCAACTTTCCGAAATATCATCAGAAGATTTCCAATTTACCACCACTTCTTCCGCGTTTTCCACATCATCAAAAACTTCCATATCTGTTTGCTCTAGCAGCATCCACATTGAAGGCCCCAAGCTAAAAACTTCAGCCAACTCCAAAGCTATAGGACAGGATTTACTCCACTCCAAGAAAACATTCCAGGTATTCCAGCCTTTGTCGCCCGGTGTCGTTAATGGCATGTTACGCCGTTTCGGACCAGAATACTCCTTGTACTGAAGCGTCGAAGTTTCACCCTCCCCTGTTTGTTCTACATCCCAAGTGCCATCAACCTCTGGTGCTGCAGTTGTGACAAGGGCATCGTTCTGCTCCCAATCAATGAGTACGAGATTATTGTTATCGTCGAGTCGGAAATTACCAGGCTTGATGTCCATGTGGTAGGTGTGTGCGACCAGATGTGTGTGAGCAATAGCCGAGGCCATTTCATAGCACCATTGAGCCTTCTATGGAAGTGGTATGCGCTGACTTGATTCTACATTCATTTGTATGTGCGAAGCGAATGTTCCATTTTGAAGAAATGGATACAAACTACCACAAACAATTGGTCTATCGTCGCCGGACCTTGATACTGTGACCAATATCTGCGCTGGTTTCATAATGTTGGGATGCGGTGGCATATTTGCCAGCAAATTTAGTGATTTGTAGTAGTATTGGATATCTTCCTTTATATGACCACTCTCGTAGTCAAACAGAAACGTTCGAAAATCGATTTGAACATAAATGTGTGCTGGGAGTGTTTGGTAAGGTGAACAAGTGTAGAACATCCTCTTCCTCCAAGCTGCTGTAGTCGAACTAAATCCTTCAAATCAACGGTGGAAACACTCTTGCCGAATGAAAGCTGCCCAGGCGAGGAAAGCAGTTCGACATAGTCGTTGAATAGCGGGTCTTGAAACAAGGCCCATTGAACTTTGGGTAATTCACCTGGTTTGAAGTCATAAACGTCGATTATGACATCCAGATCCGCAATATCCACACATTCGGAGCATTCCACCCAGACTGTAGCAACTGCCAACCATAGAGGAGAACGCATAGAAGGTCGGTCAGGAAACGTATGGAACTCGTTGTCCACCGTCCTATCGTGATAGCAATTTACTATACGCGTTGCCAGAGAAGACTTTGCTTCGGGATTGATCGTAAACCGGAAAATCAATGTTTGCCCTTGCCCGTAGGCTTGAGCATACACGATCATTTCGAGGTCATTACCCCATATCCACTCCCCTGATACGTCGAGCGCATTCAGTTCATCTTGGTCTCCCATGTTGCGAGCTCAGAATGTTTTCTGATTTTCTGAGCGATCAAACTAGTTGTTCTAAAGAAAGGGGAGAACTCTTCAGCTTGTAAAGTAAGGTACAGGTAGGTATTAAATACACTGAAATGACGCTAGTACACGTAGTGAGAGAATATACCAAATATGTCCAACATCAGCGTTGGTTAAGAGGAAATGTCACTTTTTATTTGGCGCGCTCACGCCTGTGCTGCACTTCATGCTAAGGCGAGAATGTAGTTGTTCTTCGTCACTCAAGATCCGCCGAAGACCTTCCAAACCTGGCTGGTATTGCCGGAATAGATTGACTGAAGCATTAAACATATTCAGTGGTATGTTCTTTCTCATGAAAAAGTAATAAGTCTTATAGAAGATTTTGTCGTTAATTGTAGTTCCCTGATGATGTTGTTGTGGCAATGTAGTCGATGATTCGTTTCGGATTTAAGGGGTAAAGCTCGGGTAAAATACCCACTCAACCAGAGACAACTTTCTTATCATTTCACGGCCAAATCTCCTTCCCAATATGTCAAGTTTTTCCTCAGATCACTTTTTATATACCCCGCGTAATCCAACGGCCAACAAACTTGGCATCAATATAGCCAATACATGATAAGCATAAACAGGAGGGGTACAGGATGTTACCTTACTCCGCTAACTCGCGTATCATTGGTGTTGAGAACTTTTGGGAATTGCCGTGAATGTGGGGTATCAAAGTACGACCACACATTCGAAGATGGGATGCTACTTAGATCATTCTTATCGTTGTATTTGTAATTTTTGTTTTATTCACTTATTTCTTTCTCAACAGCTTTTTATTCATCTCCTTCTCGTCTGCTGCTGGCCAACGTTACAGCCTTTGCTCAAGTGTTACAAAGATTCAGGGCCTTCTGACTTTCCCCGCATTGAGGAACATTGGAAACACAACACAGGAAAGATGACAGACATCGACAAGCATGCAGTAAATTCTTCTGGCGATATTGAGAAGACAGGAGAGTTATCTCCTCGAACGACCACCGAAAATGGCGATATGAAAATTCTCCATGCCGATCCAAATGATGGTGATGAGGCTCTAAAAGCATTTGAGGGTCACGATGAACCCATCGTGATGACTCCCGAAATGGAGAAGGCACTTTTGAGAAAAATTGATTTAAATCTTATGCCAGTACGAGTCAATTGATCTGTTATTTCGCGTACAGCAGCTAATTCATTTTTCAGATGCTCTGCGTTGTCTACGGACTCAATTATCTAGATAAAACGACGCTTTCATACGCAAGCGTCATGGGTCTCCAGAAATCAATACATCTCAAAGGCGATAATTACCAGTGGCTAGGATCCATGTTTTACATTGGCTACCTATTCTGGGAATACCCAACTAATCGTCTCCTGCAAAGACTTCCTCTCGCAAAATGGTCGGCTTTTAATGTCATCATGTGGGGATTGACACTTTGTTGTATGGCTGCCGTCTCAAACTTCGCTGGTGCTGTCGCTGTTCGTTTCTTTCTGGGTGTTTTTGAAGCGGCTGTAACTCCTGGATTCGCACTCTTCACTTCACAGTGGTACACGAGAGAAGAACAAGGTACGAGAACCGGTATCTGGTTTTCTTTCAACGGCTTCGCTCAAATACTCGGAGGAGCGGTCGCGTATGGAATCTCCGTCGGGGTTAAGAAGCATGGAGCCGCGATTGAGAGTTGGAAAATTGTGTTCCTATCAATTGGATTATTGACTGCTAGTGTCGGTGTGGTCTTCCTTATATTCATGCCAGATAATCAGTTCAACGCTTGGTTTTTGACGCCTCAGGAGAGATTGATGGCGGTTGAGAGAATCCGAAAGAATCAGCAAGGAGTGGGAAACAAGCATTTCAAGATGCATCAGTTCAAAGAGGCCCTACTTGATCCTATGACATGGGCATTTGCATTCTTCGCATTTGTAGCAGATATTCCCAATGGTAAGTTTCTTTTAGCTCTTTAGCCGAGAAGTCAACTAACAGAGTTTTCAGGTGGAATTTCAAACTTTTTCTCTCAGCTCATTGTTTCCTTTGGATACACCCCGGATCAATCTTTGCTATACGGAACTCCAGGTGGCGCAATCGAAGTCGTCGCCCTGATCGCAGCCGGATTTCTAGGCGACAAATACGGTAGAAGGCTTCTCATTGGCACATCAGGAATGCTCATCGCAATGATCGGGATGCTTCTCATCGTCTGTCTGCCACTCTCAGTACCACACGGTCGCTTAGCAGGATACTATCTTACCCAAGCTTCACCCACTGGATTTGTCGCTCTCTTGTCCCTCATCGCCACCAATGTAGCTGGCTACACTAAAAAAACCACCGTAGGAGCACTTTATCTCATCGCTTACTGTCTTGGAAATATTATCGGCCCCCAAACGTTTAGACCGAAAGATGCTCCCCGTTATGTTCCGGCTGAGATTACTATTATTTGCTGCCTTGCGGTTTGCATTCTTGATCTGGTATTCATTCACTTCTATTATGTGAGAATGAATAAGAAGAATGCTGCGAGGAGACTGGCGCCTGGCTATCGGAAGTTGGATAAGCAGGAGTTCTTGGATTTGACGGATAGAGAGAATCCGGAGTTTATCTACACGTTGTAGGAACCTCATAATTATGTAATTATGTCGCCCAGACCTATGAGCAATCAAGTCCAAAGTTCAATATAAAGCTTTGATAGAATGTTTGGAAGACACTGGTGACTTCCCAAAATCTAAGCTCTATAAGATCCACCCCCTTGTCTATTTCTCTCTACTTAAAATCCTATCTCTGTCCTAGTATATCTATTCTGAGAATTCTTCTCAAAAGCCTTCCCCATATCTCCCCCCTATCCTTACCATTTTCAACAAGCCGAAAACTAAACACTAGACAAAAACATAATTTTCATTTCTTCCAAATACCTAGATAGATACCGTGCTAATCAATAGTACTATATCACGTGGCGGAGACTCGAACGAGCAAGTCGCGATGTGCGACAAATTACATCTACTGGCTTGAAGAGACTTGAACGAAACAAATCGCGAAGTGCAACAAATCATATCTATAGGTTTGAAGGAGACTTGGACAAATCGCGAAGTGCAACAATACGTCGACTGGTTTGAGGAGACTTGGTTTAAAGAGACTTGGACAAATCGCGAAGTGCGACACAATACGTCTATAGGTTTAAAGGAGACTTGAACAAATCGCGATGTGCAACAAAATGCGTGAATAGCGTCGTGTTATATACGTACCGCTGTGGGGTTCTTAATACTCAGAGTGCTGAGAGAAGGTCCAAGACACCAAAGTTTATCATGTATCTCTATGAATAAACTGGCTATACCCAAAAGACAATATATTAAGAAAGGCCCCATATTCCATAGATGCACAACCAAACCGCTGCAACAGTTTTTACACAAAAGTCTATGCAATGTCTAAGGCAGACAGAACCCTCCATCAACAATGATATCCGCGCCGGTGGTATAACTCGAAGCATCAGAAGATAGGTACAAGAAAGCACCCTTGAGCTCGTGACACTCGCCTTCTCTACCCATTGGTGTTTTTTCCCTCCAGACATTCTTCATGTCGCCTGGAGCGAAACTCGAGATTTCGGTTACGATGTATCCTGGCGATACCGTGTTTGCGCGAGCGAAACCGACCCATTCAACCGCTAGCGACTTGCCTATGATTCTTGGTGTAAGTAAAACGTTGGCGAAACATGGGGATTTGAAAATTAGTAGTAACGTACATAGATGAATGACTCCCGCTTTTGCAGCATTGTATGCAGCTTGCATTTGAGGGATATTAACGATCGATCCACTCATACTGGCCGTCGCGACATAGCTTCCCTCTCGAAACGCTGGTTCAAGTGGGTTCCCATCAATTGTAGTTTGCTCAATCTTTTGTCGTTTCCAGTGTATCGCTGCAACGCGGGCACAGTAAAATACGCTGTCCATATCGGTTTCCATAACCTTTTTGTAGTGTTTGAGCTGAGAGCTGGTCTCTCCATCTACCATTGGCCCTTGCGTCCATGGAATTCCAGAATTGGCTACGAAAACATCAAGACGTCCATTGAATTCCCGGATAATTGACTCGATTGTTGCGGCGATTGCTTCGTAGGAGGTGACGTCGACTTGGTAGGCTTTGCCTGTCGTGAGTTTATAGTTAGTTCATGCGCTCCAATCAGATAGCGGGGAAGGGACAGAAAATAAAAGCCCCATAGTGGGGGAGAAGTAACGTGGCGTTTCTTACATTTCACTCCGTACTGCTTCTCGATGGTTGCTGCTTCCTCAATGGCCTTTTTGTTGCTGTTGTACCAAATTGCAACGTTTGCTCCAGCTTCTGCTAAGGCTTCGGCTACTGCCAGCCCTATACCAGCTCCAGCTCCAGAAACAATTGCTGTTCGGCCCTTTAGAGAGAATAGAGAGAATACACTCTTAGTACTTGGGGCTGTTGTGTTGTCGAGAGTGAAATTGCCTCCGTTCATGGCGGGACCTGCCATCTTGAAGTCTTATGGTGTTATTGAGGGGTGATTTGGGCACGAAGTTTAGGGCGAAAGGATTCTTGCTGATTGGATTTGAGTCTGCTTTTAGGAGACATAATCATGGGGAAAAGGCCCTATTTGAACTCATTGCCGGGTAGAGCCGGATTATCGGGGGAGGAGACTACTGTTGAAGGCATCGGGGCATCAAAGTGCGGTGGATGCATATGTCGAGTTGTTGGTACAGGGGATGGCTGAGGGATATATGATATATCTTTAGGCTCGGAAGAACCCAGTATGCAAACGGGAAGGGTGTAAAGTTTGAATGGGATTTCGAACGTAAGAAGGATCAAGCACAGAATGAGGAAACGAAAAGAACCGACTGGGGTGGATATGACAACAGCTCTGGAGCCAATGGGGTAAATTGTTTCCTGCAAGATCTGTGGCACCCAAGCACAACATCAATCTAGAAAGACTTTCCGTAGGTAGCGTACATGTACAACGTACGTACAGAATGTGATAAACTGGTTGATTATCACTATTCGTGATGTATAAGGATAGACTGTTGAATAAATTGTGTGGAAAAAAATGCGGCCTGGAGGTTGACTCTCTTTCCAAGTACTCGTACGAGTATTGGAGGGGTAATGGAGGGGCAGAAAAAGAAGCTTTACGAGTACAGCTTGTGACATTCGGGAAATGCCTGTGAAAGCTCCTTCTGCAGTCAGCCCCATCAGTCGTAGCGTAGACACAGACACCAGATCCTGCAGGTTGTTTTGGGTAAGATGATCAAGCAGGTGACACCATATACAGGTACAAATCCGGGCGCAGTGGACCCAATGATGCTGATTTTGCACGTATGAGCTTGAAGGAAGCTAGCGAGGGACCAAAATATATGCAGATAACGGTAAGTCGGCGCTGTCCTCCGTCTATGGCGGCGATACCTGTAAATGGACTAGCCTTCGGACTTATTAACCTCCCAAACCACCCCACCCTACATACTCGATTATGGGTACGAGTACGCATTTTCTTCAACACCAACATCCAATCAACATCCGCACCAACACTATCTCCAGTTCCACATATAAACATCTCAAGAAATATATAAGCGAGATGTTGCGAAATACTGTACCAGGCATTCGCAGACCAACGAGGTCGAGGGGGCTGCCTCTCCAGTTTTGATTTGCATAATTCAGCTCCGCCATTCTGCTCTCTATAACCATCAGTCATGGCTTAGATTGCTGCCTTGCCCATCACAGTATTGTGGCATTCCTAGATACCTTTTTTGACAATCCTTCTTTCGTCATGTGTACCGTCAGTGTGGTCAACCAATGGGCCCTCCCTTCAAGGCAAGGGCGGGAATGCTGTCCAATATTCTAGCATTCCAATCCAAGGGGCTCTTCCGTACCTTTGCCTGCTCCGTTCCCCTTCTCTTCCATCGCATGCTCAACTCGTCACGCTACTGCGCGTTGTTATGATGCTTCATTTTCAGTCTTTACCGTCATAACTTTTGCTCTTTAGCCGTTTGCGTTTCCTTCCCCCCAAGAAAATTTCGAATCCGAGCATTGGAAAGATAGCACAACTGCCACGAGAACATCCATTTCTTCCTCCGACTATACGCCTGTCTTCTTCAGCTTTCTCATCGATGTTTTATCCAGACCGCGAAAGTCTTGCTGTTTGTTGAGAAGGGAACAATGTCCGTGTTAAAGAACATATGCCCAAGGTACTCCGAAGAGTGCGAGAAGACTTTCTCTCGAATTGGTGCTCGAGATATGGGGTCCAAGGCCGGACCAGGAGGTATCACGATGGGAGCCGTGATAGGTATCGTAGTCGCTGGGGCCATTGTTCTCTTGGTTGCTCTTGTGCTACTTGGTAGGTTCTTTGCGCGCCAAAGCGATCGTCGAAAGCGGAAAAAGATCGCGGAGGATATTCAAGCACATGAAGAACAAACCAATTTTAAGTCGGCCTTGGAATCTACTGGTCCATCGGGAAATAACTTGACTCGAAGTGTTTCCAGTGTTCTTGCCTTCTACGGTCGTAACGATGATGTGGAGAGAGGACAGGTCATTCGGGAACCTCCAACGGCCAAGGTCAGGACATCTTCAGAGAGCAAGCGTCACTTTCGAATAGCAGTCCGGGATTCGTGGCCGCTGGTCAATATTCCAATGCCACTGCTATCAGGACAACAATCGACAATGACTTTAAATCAGGTTGCTCCTCCTGGTTATATAGTACAGCAAGATTCGAAATGGCCTAGAAGGAATTCCTCCCGATCTTCGAGGTCCTCAAAGAATTCCAGTATTAGAGTAGCTGTCCATTCGCCAGAGCGATCATTCACACAAGCATCCTCTTCGCCTACCAAATCCCCATCAAGGAGACGCAAACTTCAACGCCGATCAACTTCGGCAGCTCAACTGACCAGAATACTCGACTCAATTCCGCAGCGCTTGGAGGCAGGACAAAAGCATACACTCACTAGAACTTTAACCACCTTTTCGAAATTTCCTGGTTCGCCCCCTAAGGACCCATTACCAAACCCACCGCTCAAGAACCAGAATGAGAGTTCTGAGGTTCTGATCGGGACGAGTTTTTTTGAGTCGCCAGGAAGTTCGGTGTATGAAGCTTACATGGCAAGAACCCCTTCGCCCGATAAAGCAGAAGATAAACATGTTTCCGGCAAGAGGGACAAATCTGCAACTTCTTCCGTTGTCTCAGATGATAGCTTGTGTGAAATGGCTACACCGGATTTGGTTATTCCCGGTCTGCTCACATCACCAAGTAAACAAGGTAAGACGGCACCGCAGAAGGAAGCTACCACAGAAGATACATCGATTGCGAAGGACGGTCCCAACACGGCAGATATTGTAGTGGCACAAAAGTACCGCATGACAATCTCTAATCTGGACACAGCATCGATGCAAAACAAAAGGAGTCGTGTATCCACAACGGCATTTGGCAAGCATCGTTCATTCCAGAACATCAATTCCGAACCACATCGCATTTCATTGGCTGGTGATCCTTTTTATTCGCAAGTGAAGAGTTCGAAGCCCGTTTTTCCCAAAACAGACCTACAGGGTCCAAGACCGCTTTACGTTCGAAAGGCAACATTTGGCCAGGAGGCTACCACAGAAAGGCCTTCAAGTTATACATCACCGCTACGTGGTGTCTCAGGAAATGCGCAGGGTCCTTTGAAAGACTTGGAACGGAAATCATTACCTTCACCCAAAGACGCTGACCGAAATCCTTTCCAGTGGTCACCTCAGGAAGCAATGCAGGAACGACCGAGACAATCAAGCCCCAAGAGAAACGGACCGAAGCAAAGAGGCCATAAAAGATCTAATGTTATCAGAATGTCCAATTTGTCATCCAGGCCTCAAAGTGTTTTGAGTGTGGACGTGGTTCCCGAAGAACCAGAAGAAGATCCGTCAATTCTAAAATTCAACATACCAAAAACGGCCCCCCTTCGATTGATATCACCAAGCAAGAGTCCAAGTCCTTCTCCGTCCACTGTATCTCGAAGGCTTAGCGGCAGACCACCATCTATCCCAACTTTCAATCCCATGCTCACAATCCCGGATCTCACAAATTCACTATCGAAGGAAGATGACTCGGATGCAGAGAATAATTCTCCCACGGCATCGTCTCCCACACTTTCTTTGTCCAGTTTCTATCTCAAGGACTCTGTCGGTGCAAAGGTAGATTTTTCCGGAATTAAAGATCCCACAAATTTTACTCGAACCAGCCAATACCATGGTCGTAACCATTCCGTATCTGAGCGACCACCGGATATTCCACCCCGAGCTAAGAACCATCGATACTCTGCAGATGCAGTTCTTCGCTCTTCTGATCCTCAAAAATTGACATCATTTCCCCCGCCCGTTTTGTCTCACAAACTCACATCTCCCAAAATCGCACTTCCACGACCACCATCGAACATTATTGTCTCCCCTTGTTCTCTCAGCGCATCTTCGCCCACACTTCTGGCTCCACCGCTCCTCACCATACCAATTCCAGGACATCTAACAGGACCTCGCAATCAGCCAAATAAATCCGGAACACAATCACCTCCTCGAGACTCGCTCGCCATGTCAATATGCATGCTTCGGCGTATGAACTCCGAAGTCTCGCACTACAGCAACGGAGGTAGCGATACTAGCCCAGGTCTTAGTCCTGAACTTCCATCCTCTCGAAAAGTTGCTTCAGTCTCATATAGTCCCACCGTCAAAGAATCCAGCGACATTTCCCGCGCTCGATCCAGAGGATCAAAACACTACCTCTCCCTTGGTCCCACCGAACATCGTCGAGGGCGAGCGACAATTGGACATTCTGGTTCCATGAAGCGTAGTTCTCGTCCTCTTGGTATCAGAGGCGCCAGAGATTCTCAAGACATGTTCAACGACTATCGTAGGAGGAGAATGCACAATACCGATTTCACTGAAGCAGAACTCAAGACCGTTAGAGAAGCCGCATCTCCACCGATGTCCTCCAACTCGCCTAATGCTTTAAACTTCCAATTTCCTGTCCTCGCACGAGATGGATCGATGGAAGATGAGGAGACGCCATCGAAGAATAAACGTTGGAGTGATGCGATGGCTAAACCGGCTGTTAATGCCGTAAGGAGGGAGAGTCAGATGGAGTATCCTAGTCCGAAGACGCCGCCTATTATCAAGTGGAACAGCGAGGGTTTTGCTGTTGAGTTAGAGGCAAAGAGTCCCAGTATTGGAACTCGACTTACGGGGGATGGAAGGGGTAATGCGCGGGAAGGCAAAAGAAAGGGGAGACCGGAGAGTTTGGGGTTGTATGATGAGGATGGGTTTTTGAGGAGTTCGCCTTTCAAGATCGTGGAGAGTCCTGGGGGTTATTAGGTATTGGATTGATTCCCGTTGTCAATGTGATTTGAGAAAGTGTGTTTGTTTGAGTGTTCTTATATTTTGTTTCTCGGCGGCGGTTTGGTGGAAAGATTCGTGTCTAGGGCTGGAGCTGATGATTTTGTCGGGGTTTTCACTCCTTACTTTGGGGAGGCGCTATTTTGAGATATCCAGTTTGTCCTTCTTTTTTCTTTTCCGACTGGTTTGTTATTCATATATCCTGCGGTGGTGTTTATATCTTATAGCTCTGATTTATTATTTAATAGTAATTGCCTTCACTCAATCAAGATTCGCCCTCTCACGTGACTGATACTCTACCTACTCCAATATATTCTCTCTGCCGACAAATCGTTCCGATGTTGCCAGCGTTCTTTTGCATCACAGGGAAAGTGAAATAGATGAGAGTCAAAATATTTATTACAAGTTCAGAAACCAAGTGAGTGAGTGAATCGAAGGCTTAGAGCTACAATCCCTGCCCGTCCGTGCCCCCTTGTGTACGAGCGAAGTGGGTCACGGTCATCTTCATCAAACTCTGCTCACGACCTCAATATTCTTCTCACACCTTGACAATTCAATATCTAGTGTCTTCCTTGCCTCAATTGTCACCGGATGTAAACGGATTTCCTGAAGCTCTCATAGTTGTCTCTCGGGTGTCATTTTTGAGGCTAGACGCTCAAGCCAAGATCGGGCATGAACAACAAACACCACGTCTCATACCCACCCACACGAAAACACATCACGATAACCGACCTTAGCGCGCCTATCTATAAGACTCGACATCCGCGCTCAAGGCTCAAAACTCGAGGTTTCGTGGAGATACTTTTGTTTTGATCTGAGGAAATATCGTCAAGCAAAATGCCTATTCAATTATCGGATAGCCAAGAGCTCCTTGGGAGGGCGGGGGAGGAAGTAGTGGGTGGTGCGAAGAAGATGTGGGAGGGCTTCACGGATTTCGCGTTGCAGGATAATGTTCTTGAGGTTGCTGTTGGTTTGATGTATGTCTTTCTTATTCCTCCCTCACTCACTCAGCCACTTTTCGGCATAATCACCTACCCCGTCCGTCACCTTCCCTCTCTCATCTCATCTAATGCCAGAAAATAAAACCGATATTCACTGCCCAACGTTTTATAATAAGTAAGCTCACAATATTTTAGAATAGCAGCGGCCTTCACAACAGTAGTGACGTCCTTCGTCTCCGAGATCCTGCTCCCCCCTCTGTCACTCCTCCCCTTCGTGCACAAGAATCTCGATGAGAAATTCGCTGTCTTGAAGAGAGGGCCACATTATAATACTACGCATGGAGGACATGGGTATAACACGCTCGATCAGGCGACGGCTGATGGTGCTGTGGTTATGGCCTACGGGTTAGTAAATCTCTTCTTCTCCCATCTCCTGCCTCCCGACGTGATTTAGAATCTACTATAACCTGTTATAACTTGGTATTGCGAATCGAAAAGTGGAAAATTGCTAATCATTGAACACAGTGCCTTCATCAATAAACTCCTCAATTTCTTTGGTGTGGGATTGGCGCTGTATATTGTAGCTGCTATCTATGATCGCTGGGATGGGAGTGAGCCGATTATTAAACATACTGTTAAGTGTAAATATTGTCGCAAGAGGATTAGTGCTAGAGTAAGTTACTCCCTTCTTGGCTGTTATCATATGCTTTTCTCAAGGGGGCTATTGCTGACTTTGGGTAGGCTGTTAGATGTGTGAACTGTACTTCTTGGCAGGATGGGAGAGAGGAGAGGATGCATTAGAGTTGCTTAGAGGGGTTGAGAGTTGTTGAGAGGTGTTTAATGGATTATTGTCTTGGAAGAATGAAGTTTCTCTGATAGGGGTTTTATGATAGAAGGGGGGGTTGAGGGTGGTTGCTCAATGTATTGAGGAAATGGGGGATGCGACGTGGGTGGGGGAATAATCACTTTACACTTTATGTTATAGTGGAATTGAGACAATCATAGAGAAGCGTGTTCCATTTTTCCTCCACAGTTTCATGCGGCAAGAGCTACCAAACCACCCTGGCACGTATACTGGCACCATATCTCCCCAAAGTCTCATACTCAAGACAAACCACCGCCATTTTGACCGTATGAACAAAAAATGTAGTCCTGAAACATTTCATAACAGGCTATTAACCGCTTGGTGTTGACCTGATTTCGCCATCTTGATCCGGCAATCAATCCTGACGTAGTCTTCATCCAACACTACTCATACCATCTTCGTACCGGCTTCTTCGCACCATGAGCAGGACGACCCTTCTCGTAAAGCACCCAATGAATACGGCACGGAGTTGCTCCCTCAAAAAGCTGCTGATGGACACGAAACCACCACAGTCCCGGTTCATTATATCGCGCATTTCTGACCACATGGCTAATAGTATTCGCAGCCCCCCTCATGAGAACCACCTCGTTGTTCGTGTAGCCCCCATGGTACACAACAGTTGAATCCGTATCTCTATTGGGCATATCGATGAAGAGTTCTCGCAGACCGTGGTATTGGGGATTCAAGAAGTGGTTGAGGAGCGGGAGGGTAAAGGAATTGGGTGTGTGTTGGAACTCGAGTGCAATTCCAAGGGCTTGAAGGTGACGGTGTTGGAGGAGTTTCGTAAGGGCGTTTGTGAAGAAGAGGGGATCTGCGATCATGATTTCTTGTACTGATTCAGTGGTGCTGGGTGGATGTTAGTATGGTAGATCTTGTAGGTTTCGAAGGATGGAATAGCGTACCCTAGGTCAATATGAAGATTCTTTACCAGAGCGAAAACCTCTGGTTTCATCGCAAGAAACCGTTCTCTGTGGCTTTCTAGATGAGGGCGAAGTTTCATGAGATGCTTCTCATAGCTGTAGGCCAAAATTCCATGATACAGGTCCTCACAAGGTCGCAGAGCCGCAATCAGACTGGTGTCGCGAATAGTAAGGACGTCCACGCGTTCATCCAGCTGGAAATAGTACTTGTAGATGTTCTTCAGCGTCTCTGGGGCAAGCTTGTAGAGGGTACAGGGCCTTGCGGCCGTCTCTTTTCCACTGCGAAGCTTCATGGTGGTGAAATGTTGGCGTGGGAGGGTAGAAAAGAGGTTTTTCTGTTCGCGACAAGGAGACATAGGTAAAGAAATTTCTGAGGACTGAGAGAGTGCGTTTGTGGGGCTTGATCCCTGTCAATGGGTCCAGAAGTAAACAACCCCTTTTCATTAGCCGATTTTAGGCGAGCACCACCAGAGAAGATGGTCACGCGACCAGTGAATGAATAGTCTAAAAGAAATTCTACGCTTTTTGTTTTCAACATTAGTAGTTGTAAAGTACGTAAACAGGTTATATATATAGCTTTAACTTCTTTTATTAAAACACGCGATAAAATAAAGTAATTATAAATAATTAAAGACGTTTTAACTTTCTATTAGGTTTTCCTACTCTATTACTATTATCTTGTTAAGCTTAGATTTATTTCATTTTATAACTTAATTTTAAAATTAGGATTCTATTTAGTTTCTAAAGTATATATAGCTAAAACCATTAAATTATTATTAAAAATATAAAAGATCTAAGAAAGTTATTATTTAAAATGATTTAAATAATTAGATTAGAGTATAAGATATAGAAGAAAAGTAAAAAGAGTAAGTTCTATTACTCTTATTTCTTAACTCTATTAATTAATATTTTCGAAATATATTTTTAAAAGTATATATCTTACGCGAAATATTCTATTAACCTCGAATTTAAAATAAGCGAGTAAAGTATTTTTATTAAGATAAGTCTAGATTCTATATTCTATATTACTTTATCTCCTACGACGAATGTACTCTCTTATACCTTACCCTTCTACTATACTTCCCGTACTACTCTTTTTGTAAACTCTTACGTACTAACTATATTCCCCGATTCTCGAGGGCTCTATTACACTCTCCTACTACTAGCGCGTATTAGAATTCTAGATGTAGCTTTCGGTAAATAGTACTCGATTCTATAGATTTCATGATTCTATTCCATATGAAATATTTCTAGACCTCCTTATAAACGGAATACTTATTTCTATTAAATGGACCCTAGAATTCTATAGAGTTATAGAGTTCTAGATTATATAACGAGCTAATAGCTTTTTTATAATACTAGGTATTTATTGTCTCTCGGCGCTAAGTAAAGGGGATGTCTTTATATTATCAAGGATAAAACAGGAGACTGTTAGAATGAGCTGTGTGAAAAGTGGAATAGAGAGAGAAGCTAGCTAAGAGGCGAGCAGGGCTCTAAGATATGAGCTATCTGTCGGCGTAGAAGTGTCCGGAATAGGATGGTCGATTTGATCCATTCTCTGGAGGAGAGTTGGGTTCTGGACGTGCTCCCCGTTGAGCTTCTGGGAGTCTCGGCTCGACACTTTTCACAGTATCAAGACCATAGGTTCAGGTTGGAATATGCTAGTGCCAGACAGTGATGCCAGCAGTGCTCGTGTCGTAACATATATTATATAAGGACAAATAACTGACAAAGGCTAGCGGCAAGGTCAGGAACCTTAACAACTTCACCGTCTTTACGTATCCTGCTCGAAGAGTAGAACACGTACGCTAGAGCCCTAGGATTTCTATTAGTCTTCGAAAACCTTACTCCGGGTTATGTGAATTTGTTCTATAGTATACCTTAGAACTGCCCTATATGGAATGGTACATTTCAGAGGTTCGTACAAATAGCATGGTATATTCCAAAGGGGGTTCTGGTATGGAATAGGTTTCTAGTTGCCGAAAGCTGTTAAGATATAGTCCTAGATTTTAGCCGTAAACATACTAAAAATACTCTACATTTCTAAATTTATAGTAAATTGAGAGATACTCGAAATAATCTACAATTAAAGATATAGATTAAGTTTAATAGTAGCTCTAGCTTGTATACTTTAGAAGTTTGATATAAGATACTATTCTATTCTACTATAAAACTAATAAATCTCTTAGGAAATTTACTATGTGAGAACTTCCTACTAGAATATCTCTTAAATTATTAAGTTGTATAGTAAACTTCCTTATATACGCTTAATCTATATACTCTAGATAATTAATATAAGAGATATTAGGTCTAGACTTTATACAAATGAGTAGAGTTATAGGGTGGTAGAAACGTAGTTTTTAGTATGTTTCGGCTTAAATACTAAATACGGGACTACGTCCTGAATACTAACAACCCCTGGTGCTACTATTGTACTCTCTTACAAAAGTCTTGCTATTACCTACCTGTTATATAGGCGCTGTTATAGACGAGTTGTCTGGTTGTGAAGAAAGAAGACGGGAGTTTAGAAGTGAGAGCGAGAATAGGTGAGTAACAACAAATGATAGCGCTACTCGTGCGCTTCTGGTCTCTTTAGGAAGGTAGTATTAGTACTGTAGCTAGGACTAACTGACATACTCCAGAATATTCCTCCCGCCTCTGCCATACTCCCTTGTATCGACTCTGTCCCCTAGTATAAAGTTCAGAAAAGAGAGAGCTAGAGAGAGAAAAAAGGGCAGCAGGAGACTGCGTCTCTCTCTTCTAAATAACACGCTAGTGGAAAGTTCTGTAGAGAAGTAAGTATTTGACAACGAGATATATAGTCGAAAATGCCCAGGCATGTGAATTCTAAGAGTGTTAGTGGTGGGGGGTGATAGGTACAATAGTAATAGTAAGTATACAACTTTTTCGACCAGTAGTTTGTGGGTTTGTCATTTGATTTAGTCGTAGATTCAGGATGCCGTATGTCTACACTTGGGATGCCGAGCAAGGCAATGTCTGTTTAATTTTTGGCAAGAATACAAACTGCTAAGTAAAGATCTTCCAAACTACCCTAGCAAGTTGATGATGTTTCAATAACATCGTTCGAAGAAACATTATTCATGAATAATCTCAATTTCTTATCAAGATCAGAATTTGGTGGGGTAGACACAAATCATCAAGCCCTCCTGACACTCTCTGTGCCGCATGAATATCTCAAGTAATCGTCCTCATCGTAATTCCAGGTAGGGTCCCAAAAGATACTCGTGCGAGGATATACTGGGCCATGGCGAGAATGGAGTCCCCAGTGGATAGAGAGAACATCAGGGTAACTTTCAATTTTGTTCTCCACGACCCATCCTTTCTTTCTATCTTTCACAACACTTCCCAACCCTAGCCAGACCCAATTCGCAAACTCCAACAGACGATCGTTAGTGCCACCGCTGCGTGAAACACCTGGTACCACCGAGTCATTTCGGTCTTCCAAGTGAATATACATCTCACGGAGCGCGTTTTCCTTTCTAGAGTCTCTAGACTTCAGGATATTGGAAATAATAGAGTGACAGAAAACATCATCCTTCTCCGACAGCGGGATTGTCAAGGATAAGGCGCGTATATTCTTTGCGTACGATAGTTGACTGAGCATCTTCATACACATTTCCGACGGATCGGCGTTACGGAACCAACCTGGATGCTGTTCTGGGCTAACGATTGTCTGTAAGTGAACGGATCTTACGTAGTAAAATATATGCGAACTTACCACAAACAAATGCTCAAGTTCTTCACCATGCTCAGTGCAGCAGGGCAAAGAGAGAAGAATTGCTCAGACTCGGAGTCCTCAAAAAGAAGACTCGCCCGCTGATTATCGTATGCGAATGCCAGTAGTTCATCATATAGGTATCTGCAAGGTCTCAATGCTGCCACAAGACTTGACGCGATAAGATTGACTTGTGGGCCATTGGGACCATAGTCGTGGTACAGCCTTGGATGCGGTTTCTGTGATATGTAGACGATGTCAAAATAGATACCATATATCTTCTTTCTGATCTTTTCGTTGAGTCGATACAGGCTGCAAAAGTTGTCGGGCAAAGATAATGGAGAAGCGCCACCCCATCTGTCCAACTCATTTCCGCTTGCTTCGTCGTTCATGTTGGTAGCTGAATCCGACATCCAGTTTTCCTCATTATTTGCAAATCTATCTGCAGACATCTGGTCCTCTGAGATCTTTGTCAGCAAGTGAATGATAAGTTTTGAGGAGTCAAGCTACAACTAGTCAAATGTCATGGATGCTTGATAACTAACACTTACTTTGACTTGATCCAGATTTCTGAGAATGAAATGATGTGAAGGTGCCGCAAATAAACGGTGGTTGTGGTAGCCGTCTCTTAACGTTGTTGAAGACACAGATGAAAACCAGGAAACACGATTGTAACTTGTAGAAGCGCCAAGCCTTAACTTCAACCTCAAAACATTCACTTGCAGTCTGTGAGAAATCCCTGTGACCCATGCCATCACGGCCTACAAGCGTTTACACTGAAACTTGAGTGAATCGATCTGTTAGATGTTTACTGACAACTATTCCTGGTTTTGGGATGGAATGCACTAGAAGTCTCAACTCACGTGATTTTGGCTCAGAGTCAACCTACTGTCAGTGATTTTGTGGGCTGTCTAGAACCTTGAATTATTTCCCTCTTAATGATTCTTACCTTTGCTACTAATCTGAAACAAAGAACTTGACTGCTTGTTTATATAGACTTGCGAAAGGTTCAAAAAACGCATCGTAAACTCTAACCGAATTTAAGCGAGGGTTGCAATTTGGAGAACATTAGGGTCTGCCATGGTGATCTAATTTATCAAGTTCATTGTAATTAACACCATCTGATTTGGAAGCATGCAGCGAGATCTTACTAGAGACTACGACCCCAATGTGCAACTAAAACCTATCTCTCATAGATGGAAGGTAGTTCAACAGAATATGGTAACACAAGAACCTGAGCATAAAACCAATCCTAGATCAAGAAGCATACGTTTTGAAAAATGGGTCAGAATGCTGATATTTGAGTAGCATATATTCATACTCCTCTATCCACTTTGATTTACCTAAAAAGGAGATATTCATGTTGATACACTATCCTAACACCGCATAACATGGACGAGCTCAGTAGATGTCTGTCCAAAACTTTCCACCGAATTAGAGAAAATCCAACTCCAAGCATCATATACCATCATTCTGGAGATTACTTCACCGTTATGCGATGTAGCCATTCTATCCCGTGATATTTCCAATGCTGCCATGATTTCAACATCGATGAATAGGTCAGTGCATTGACTTTCAGAATTCCTCCTCCTCATCTTCTGGGTATCTGAAGAGATAGATACGTCTAATCAGCGGGAGTATGGGGCGAGAGTTGCGTTTGAGCACCCAGTAGAAAGTTGTTTCTTCTTCAACACACTCCCACATCCACCTGGGGGCTGGTACCTCTACCCACTCCTGATCAGGCTCGGACTCGTACACAACACTCAAACAATGCTCAGCAATTGCCTTGGTTTGCAAGATGCGCTCCGGACCTGTCTCACCATCTGGTGTTTCTTCTTCGTCGAAGTCGTTCAATTGTAGATGGAATTCTCGAAGCCTCCGTTTTCTGGCAGGGTGTAGTAGGGTGTAAAGAAGCCGGGCGACTCTGCCATCAGTCTCAGTGCCCATCACTGATATGCTAAGGACCTGAAGATTCTCAGCCCAGCTCAGTTGGGACATCGTATTGGAAAACACTCCTGGCATAGCATCAAAGCTGTCGGTCTGCAAATTGTTACCTGGCCTATAAGGATATCAGAAACCTGGGCTACCAAGCGAGAAGCAGACTACTCACCAAAAACGGATATGTAGGTATGTCAACAAGTCCAATGTTTCGGGGCGCAGAGAGAGAAGCGGTGACTCAGGGATCAATTCATGTCGAGCAAAGTAGTTGCTATACGCGAACTCTAAAACCTCTCGATAAAGGGTGTGGCAAGGTCGGAGCGCCGCAGCAAGCTTCCAGTCGCACAAGTTAAAATGGTTGAGCCAACTGTTCTCATCATGTGGGTTTACGTCAAAGTAATATCCGTAAATCTGTTGACGCAGTTCTATTGGGAGCCTTGATAGAAGGCAGGTGGAATCGGCTGTGTCGAGCATCCTGTGCGAGACAGCGGCTATCGTGAGATGTATATTTGATACTATCTGAGCCAGCGAATTGTTGTCACCCTTAAGTTCGTCACTATCCTCATTGCCATTCGATGGCATATGCAAGATAGAATCTGGCGACGAAGGGGCCTCAGCAAGGTCGGGTACTCGAGACATTGTTCGGAGTGCTGATAATGCGATGTTATATGATTCGACGAGTGGCTTCGGGTAGGAAGCTTCGGTTAGGTTTTGTTCTTTTTTAAAATGCTGACCAAGTTGACTTTGTTGTGGTAGTGGAGAAAATCGCTTGAAGATGGAGACTGGTTTTGTCTATTCAGCGAGTCGCAAGATTTGAGTGCAAGAATTTGAGAGACTCTTGTGGACGCGTTAAGTGTTACTCACGCGTTTCCCACTTCTTGCAACAGCTCCACTTTTTTCATGTAATGACAGCGTATGGATGCAACCGACTTACAATATGAGTGAAGGATACATATGATACTCAGTCAGAATAGATTTTCAGTGCAAAGCACAGTCCTCTTGTTTGCCGTGAATTTGCCATCATTACAACAGCTCATATATGAACAAAGTTAGGCCTTAAAAGGGTTCTTTTGGAACATTTATCATAAGTGTCGCTTGTGGTAAGAGATTTGTACTGATATAACTCAAGTTCATGATATTATATTTATTTATCTTTTCTGTTGCGAACTACCTATCGTATGAAGGGCAGTATTCTTTTTATAATAAGGAGTGTAGTTTGCCAAAGTAATGTGGTCCATCCAGGTGATTATACATTGTTCTTCCATACAAGGTCTCTTGGTTTGTCGCTTGTAGGGAAACCTGAAATGCTTCTTTGGCCATTTGAAAGAGGTTTCAGCCAATCAGCAAACCTAAAATTAGTTCATCTGACTTCACTGATTGTTAGTCTTGGCAGTTGTATTTATGGTTAGTATAGGTCTATACTTCTAGAAGAAAAGTTAATGGCAGAATTTATAGTGAATGAGGATGAAGGCTTAGTAAGCTGGTGGGATATATCCTACCCTACAACTGCTACATGCCTTTAACACCACTATAATATCTACTATATCGTCAACTATACTTTTGTGAGCTCTTTTGTCTTACCTATATTCCCCTTGCTAGAAGCCTCGCCTTATGATTTAGGAGGGTTTTTGGACTGAGTTTGTTTATGCCCCCGAAAAGGGTACGTTTTTATACTGCTTTGCCTATCTAGCCGAAGTTATTACGATACTCTATACTTTGTTTCTACTAGATAGAGCTTAGTCTATAATATAGTCGAAGTCTAAGCACTTAGCGTGTACAGAAATTTATGTTCTTTCTTTTACAGGCTAGGTACTTATTTATAAGCTACGTACGTATTTGTCCCACCTACATTCCCTCGCTAGAAGGCTCGCCTAGCGATCTGGGAGGGGTTTAAATACTAGTTTGGTTAAAACTATCCCCGCAAGGGGTACGCAGCAGAGGGTGCTTATACTTCGCTTTCTACTTATATACATAGGCGAATTATAAGTACTTGAAGCTAGCTAGCAATATAACAGAAACTGACAATAAACCTCAATTTGATATAACGTGTACCAACTAACGATTGAACACAAAATGATTGTTGTTTTGTTAAAAGTCTAGGTTTTTAAAGAAAGCAGATGTTATTCTCATGGTTTGCAATTAAATAACGACACTGAAAAAAGATATCAATGATAGCTCATTATCCATAATTCATGAACAAGCTGCAAAAATATATACAAGCAACACAGTTGCACCACTCAGACCCATAGAATCTGTTCATGGGAGTGACACACATGACAAGAATGATAAGATAAAATAATATCGATTCCATGAGCTTGTCACATGGTCCATACCACAGACTTGCTCCACTCCCTTCCTCCCCTTACACACTCAAGAAACAGTAATACTAGAAGTTCCACTACTATAATTCTTGCCATTCGTATACCCCTCCGTAGCTATGATCATATAATTATGGCCACCCACTACCCAAAGAAGTTAGCATATATCTCACATCTTTCCGGAACATCACCAAGGGAATATACTTACATCGCATCCCTGCTTTACTCCAAGCATCAAAATGTTTCCCTGTCGTAATCGTACCACCAACCCTCTTCTCCGTTCTCACACTCCAGTACTGTTGAAAGGTTGCTGTACCAACAATACTAGGTTTATTAACCCTAGTACTCTGGTACAACTGATACGTGCCCTCTTCGAAACTGAAATTCCCCTTTGGAGTCCATGGTTCACCAGGTAGGAGAAGTCCATAAGAGTCGACGATGTAGTATTCGATGAGAGGATTTGTTGTCCAGCCGTAGAGAGCAAGGTAACCTGGCCCAGTTGGTGTGTAGGTACCAGAGTATTTTACTGCTCTGAAGTATGTTAAAAGGGAGGAAAATTTGTATAAAAGGGATAAGCGAACCTTTTTCCACCTGTATTCCATCCCTTTCCGCATACAAATCCGCCACCTTGACCACCCCAAGTTGCAGTGTAGGAGCCTGCTGCTCCGTTGGTGCATCTGAAGCTACCACTTCCTTCGGACCAGAAAGAATAATAGAATCCACCTTGTCGAGCTTCGATCTCGGATGGCGCTGGGAAAACACCTCGAGGTATGACCTCTGCCGGGTTAGGGAAGGTAAAGGCTCCGTGGAAGTGGCAGATTAGTGTTAGAAGCAGGATTGCAAACATGATTGCTAAACTTTTTAGGTGTAATTTGAGTTCGGTGGTTTTTGTTTAAACAGACAGATCTCTAATTTCCCTTACTATGTCTGTGCTATATATATTACGCGATGATGGTTTCTGTGTGTTGATAAATGATGAGCCATTCCGCAAAGCAGTCCAGCAATAGCTTTTAGGCTGCAGGCAAATATAGTTAGCTACGACCCAAGGGCGGCTATTTAAGTAGACACTTGTAGCATATAATGCCTTGAATCTACAAGCACAAAACGCATATATTACGATTAATGCGGGGTAGTATGGGGTAGTCGTACCTGCACGCCCGCAGGACCGAAAATGTGGGGAAGTCTAGCTAAATTAGGCGAGGAAGGAAACTTCCTCTGTTGCAATGTTATCAGCATCGTACCACTAAATGAAATCAAATACCATCTGACGTTGTGGCTTACAACTGCCATGTGCCAAGTGTTGAATACCCTAAGCTGGCTTCAGGCTGATTTGCATGGTACTCACCCATATAAATTACCATAAGTGTGTCTTTCAATCGTTGCACACCAATTCTAGTAGACAAGGTATATTACCATTATCATATCTGACACATACAAACGATTTCCGTGGAGTAGCAAAAGTCTTTGCAAGTAGGTGTGATGGCTGTGGAATGACAGTAGCACGATAAGACACCCTGCCATTGGTTTGCGATGGCCGAACCCAAAGCAACGTTATGCTAAACATTCTCGCACTTTATCAGCTATTTAGAGCTGGTGCCACTTATACTTGAAACCCTTGAAGTGGGGTAACTTGGCTTGGGACGACTGCTCTTCTAATCCTACGAATGTTGTTATAAGATTCATGCTACGAGGTGTGCATACGCAGAACAATGGCCACCGCACTAAAACATAGCTGAGAGTTGAGAATCTCACCAACCCCAAGTTTCTCGAAGCAACACCTTCCATGAATTTCAGATCTGAGCATCGGTGCCTATCAGCGAAATTTATTATGTCAAAAGCAGACCTCAAGAACCTTTACTAAGTTCAGACATTAATGTTTTCTTTGATCGAAAAATGGTAACAATTCGAAGAGATAATAAATCGCACCGAACGAGAAGATTAAATTAAATGTTCAGAGATTGATGAAAGTATGAGAAAAGCAACCAAAATTTTCAAAACATCCAACATGGCTCTATTTACTAATGGGGACTACCAGTTTCATATATCTAACTGCAAAAATACCACAAGCACCGCCAAGTATCTGCCACATATTAGCGAATTTCTTACTACCTAACTACAAGCAAATAGAAGAAGACTTACGCTGCTGTAGCCCTTAGAGTCTCAAACTGCTTCGCAACAGTCAGCGAAGAAACTATCGCTAGAAACAAAAGAATGAATATCGTAATAACTACTAGTTTATATCTTAGAACAGGACTCACCCCCAATATCCAAATTAGTGCTATCAGCATGATTGCACGAATACTGAGTATCAAGAACTTGATAAATCTATCAACACGTTTCTATCATATCGTCAATATAGATTCATTCCAACGACGAGACTCTCAAAGCATTCTCGCTGGGCCAGGTCTCTCAAGGGTTTGTATACGAGGACGAGCTTGTAGTCTCCGCAATCTTGTTCAAATACGGACGCCCTTTCAGCATCCCTCGTGTGTCACCCGCTAACGTGAAAGCCATGGGTTGGGACTACAACCATATCGACAAAGTTTATTGGCATCATGAAAGAGGCTGTGATGACCAGATGAAAGACTTTATATTTAAAGTTGACATAGACGGCAATGTCTTGAATATTGAAGCACCCGACCTGGAAGACGGGTTCGAAATACCTGTATAGAAAGATAACTTGTAATTTAACCTCACTGCATGGTTTCATTTGTTGAGCCCCGAATTACGATTTCTTGTTGATACAGCTTTTCGACTACCGAGGTTTCCTTGTTAAATAGTATTAAGCTACTCCGAGTAAATCCGCAATTGATTTTATGATATCAATAATAATATACAAAAGCCATATATTCTTTCTTCCTTCCTGAATGGCCAGTCTTACAACAAAAGTGGCACTACTCGAAGGAACAAAATCACCACTTCCTAAACGCGACCTCCCTCCTCACCAAAACTTGGATTGTGCAGTTTAGCATACCTATTCAATGTCCCTACGCGCCACACCATGGAGTCGTTATTCAAGAAGAAACAAATAGAAAAGGGATCTAGTTGCAGAATTGCACAGCGGAAAATGATGAAAAGTTTGATTGTCTGATATTTTGAACCTCATCGCATAAGCCATTGTCTTCTTCTGTTTAAGGTTTCGCTTAGCCCGCCCACTTCAAAATCATGTGACTCGCCCCCTTCGTCCCGTCGTCGCTCTTCCCCAAGACCTACAAATCGAAAAGTGATCGATGAAAAAAAAGTCGATATATTAAAGAAGATATGGTTAAGCATTAATTAAAGCAGTATTAAGAAAACTATTTCCTTTCTAGTCCTCGTTCCTTATCGAGAAGTCTTCGTATATAGCGAGCCTATAATTGATCGCGCCTCTTATATAAGATATATTCTGACTTTTGTAGAATGTCCTATAATAACAAAGTGTTAATAGACAATGAATATTTTATACCCTAAAATAAAATAAACAAAATAAAAGGAAAACAATGAGTCTTATCCAAGACGAATCTTCTCGACCGGCCTTCTATCAAACCATCCCTTAAGCCCTTTTACATACTTAATACGGTCCCTTCTCCGCATTGAAGGCGGCTTATATCCAAAGCTATCACAAACACCCACACGTTCCATGTATTCCCCACAGATGCTAGGTTTCACTACTAATACGGACATATGATACGGGATCGCGTCAAAATTGCTAGGAGCCAATATAACAGCCGTCAGATCTTTCTCAGATGGGGCGCAGCTCAAGCCCTTTTCGCTCTGGATGATTTCATCAGGATAGAACGATATTACAATGTTGATCTTCTCATCCCCAACCAGTAATGCAGCGTAAGAAACCTGGTTGTCGCGTCGATTGGCATCTTCCACAATTTTGACTGCTGAAGTCTTCGCAGTCAAGTGTATGAATCTTGCTTCGTGAGCTTTTGCTAGGAAAGTCGGAATCTGGTTTCGTTGTTGAGGGAAGGGTCGCAAAGATTTATCAGGTAGCTCGACAGAGATCTGAGCGTCGAATTTCATACGTTCAACAAAAGTGATTCGAAAGGACCCTTCTGTTTGGCCTGACCACCCAGCCCAAGACCACGAAGGGAAAATATCCCTGCGGCGACATTCTTGCGCATTAGAATGCCACCATAGAAGGCCAATCAGAAACCCGGAACTGGCAGTGAAAATCTTCAAATCTCTAGTGGTATTACTGGTAATAAATGGAACCCCGTTCAGTTGGAAGACCGGAGGAGATGATTTTTCGAACACGCTAAATACTCCTCTCATTGCCTTCAAAGCATCTGTTTCGTAAGAAAGTTGCCGACCGGTGAATTCCCGTACGTACTTCATGAATGACCTTGGGTCGCCAATGGATTTCGTTTTGAACGCTCCATCAGGTGAAAAGACTTTCTTGAAATACTGCATATGACGATCGCTCATGTGATTAAGGGGCATGTTCAATGTCTCGAAGCAAAGCATAGTATTGCATTCGAAAAATACCTGCTCCCTACAGAATACTAACCGGCGTTTAGAGAGAAGACCTTCCTGGAAAGTCCATCCCCGTGTTGCCCATTTCGATCTTGATAGCAAAATATCCGGACTTGCGAGGAGTGAGACGACTTTCTCATTTTCAATTGTAGCAGCTGGCTGTGGAATTCTTGGTGTTCCAGTGACACCAGGAAGCCCATGATTGGGATCCCCACTCGCAGCTGCAATAATGGTAAACTGGGCGCTGGCGTATATTATGTCCATTTGACGAATTTGATTGTGCTTTTCGATATCGTTTGACTGATCAATGCAATACCGATCCACCCAAAGGTATCGGAGGCCCAGACCTTTAACAACTTTGATGCTATCAAGAATAACTTTCGGCGCGAGTTTGTTTAGTTCGAAACTCGAACTACATTCGGAACCCGATGAAAGTGCCTTTCCCCATACATATGATAAGGCAACATACTGGCAATCTTTTGCTGCATAGACGACTGTGCTTGAACGACAATCTATCACTCGGAGTAAATTGATTTTGGAAGCAGCTTCAGGTTGACATATAGAACCATGCCTTAGCTGACAGAACTTCAACCAGCGGTCCGCGATTGTAAAATCGAAGGAGTACTCGTCAAGGCATCGCACGCCAAAGGCTTCTGGCTTTTTCGTGATGTCGGGGATCGCAAGACCTACATACCCACCAACTAAATGCCGTTTCTTACTAACGGACAAGAGTCTCTTACTTATTAGAGCCCCATGACGTACTCCATGCAACTTCAACTGGCATGGCGCATGGTTGATTTCCCCTTCTTTCTCAGAATGGGCAACCATGCCGAAGAGCTTGCACACTGCACAACTTGAGGCTCTTAACGCAGCAGACGATTGGCCTAGGTTCTCGACAACCATTCCTTGCCACCTAAGTTCGCTGGCAAGCCTGTCCTCATATTTGCTATCATTGAAGAAGGACAGGACATCGAGGGAAGAACACCGCGAACATAGCTCGTCCATGGCCTCGCTGGGTATGGTTGAAGCCAGAACATCGTTTGACGAGGAGGGGGCAGCATCTACATTCTCATCTCCACCATTGACAGCTTGGTTCTGCAGGAGGCACGGTCAGTAATCCACATGCACTTTTGAAGATCTTGTGCCAGAGTTCTCGGACAAGTCACTTGACTGTCCAGGTCGCTGCGAATAATCAGAGTCTCGCAAAATCCATCAAGTTGAACAACTGGCAAGGAAATTCTGGCATGGAAGGAGGTTTACAGAGAGATAATAAACTGCCTTACCTCGTCATGGAGGGGCATTGTGAGGGAATTCCAACTGAGTCTGGGTGAAGGCAAAACAATCGATAGTATCAAGAACTAGCAAGGACACATGAAGGAACAGAAACACACAACTCAACAAGGTAGAAGAATAGAGGCAAGTGAAAATTGAAGGAGGTTGAAAACAAGGCTACATGATGTTATCAGATAGAAGAGAGGAGAAAGCAGGAAGGATCTCAGCCGCAAATAAACAAAAATAAACGAGGCCCAATTGAGCGCAACTCCACTAGACACACACCCAACCTCTTTCCTCCCACACCCCACGCCATCTACTCCATAGCAACCTCAACATCAACAACCACCCTCACTCTCACCACCAATCCCCTCCCAAAAACCAAATGCCACCCCTCCGCGCCCTCCCTCCTCTCAGCGCCCTCCGCCCAAAAACATTCCCCCACCGACCCCTCCCACGCTTCCACTCCACATCACCGCAAAACGAGCGAATAACCCGAATCCTCTCGCGTCTCCCCAAATTCCTGCACCCATACACAAACGGTCTCCGCACCGCGCCCGTCTCCCACGTCGTCTCTTTCCTGATCTTGCATGAGATAACGGCGATTGTGCCGTTACTGGGTCTGGCGGGGGTGTTTCATTATTGCGAGTGGTTACCCAAGGTATGTTTACGTGGATAGTTTACTTTCTATAGCTCGTTTTTTATTAGAAGATATATGATATGCAAATCACAAATCTAATGTATCAAATTCTATAGGGTTGGTCGGAAGCAAAATACATCAATGATGGTGTTGAGAAGTTTGGCAGGTATTTTAGGAGGAAGGGGTGGTTTGGGTTTAGTAGGGAGCATGAGGAGGGGGAGATACATGTTAGGGAGGGAGCGAGTGAAGGGGTTGTTGCGGACGTCGAGGTGAAAGGCAGTGGAAATGGGAATGGGACAAGGATATTGGTTGAGGTTGCGACTGCATATGCTATTACGAAAGTATTACTGCCCGCGAGAATCATCCTCAGCGTGTGGGCCACGCCATGGTTTGCTAGAGTGGCTGTTGGGAGGTTTGGGGGGATTTTTAAAAGGGCAGGAGGAAAGGCGACGACAAATGGGACGATGCCAAAATCGAAGGGGTCATGAGAGTGCCAACGAAGATACTCGTCCCTTATCCAGTGGAAACACAACACACAACAAGATGTGGATATGGTCTGAATCATCACAAAAAGGGCCAATCAATTCTGATGTCTAGTTCCTTTTGCCCCATATTTACCACCTGGGGATATCATCCACCAGAATTTCCGATATCCGCCATGCTAACTTTTATGTTTGTGTATGGCTGGGTAGAAGAAATCTACTTCTCGTAGACCCAGTCGTGTTGAGCGGACTTCCATGATTGGACCTCACCCTCCTTGAACCAGAGAGCGATCTCCTTCTTGGCGTTCTCGACGCTGTCGGAACCGTGGCAGACGTTACGTCCGACATCGATGGCGTAGTCACCACGGATGGTACCTGGGGCGGATGCGAGAGGGTTGGTGGCACCGAGGAGAACTGAAGATCGTTAGAGGTGATGAAACACGGTGGCGAGGTATTACTTACCACGGCCGGTCTTGACGGCGTCACGACCCTCCCAGACCATAGCACAGATTGGTCCGCTTCCCATGTCTGTTCAATGTTAGATATGTGCGGAGTATGCTTGAGGATGGATTGGCATACACTTGATGAGTCCTGGGAAGAATGGCTTGGAGGAGAGATCCTCGTCTGTAGTCAATGATTAGCCGTTGTTTCACAAAAACAGGAGGGGCTGAGTGAACGTACAGTGCTTCTCGAGGTGCTCTTGGGAAGCAGTCATCAACTTGATGGCAGCGAGTTTGTATCTAGAGACATCCGTCAGTTGGGATTACTCTCAATGGAAAGGCAACGGAAACTCACCCACGGGCCTCGAATCGGGAGATGATTGGGCCAATGAGTCCACGCTGTATTGACAATTAGTTGGGAGTTCTTGTAGTTGTTCGTGTTATCGGTGTCGTACCTGAACTCCATCAGGCTTGATGGCAATGAAGCTGTTGATGTTGTCAGTTTTTACCGCCCAAAATATACCCCTCAGTTGTGGATTGGTGGTAAATACTTACGTTTGTTCGTCAGACATGTCTGCGGTTGGAAGTGATACTTGTTCTTCTCGGTATTTATTGGCAGCTCGTAGATAACCTTGAGTCTTTGGGCTCAAGTGTTTGAAGATTGGAGGATCGTTGGGTGGTTGTTCGTCACTCATTGAGGGGAAAGATTTATTGATTTTTGGAGGGGTTGCTGCCAGTGGGGCATGAGGGCTGGGCAACCTGTTTGAGCTTAGCTTCTAGTGCATCTGCTCCTTCATGCCTTGATGTTCAGGCTGCCATTATTTTGAGGCACAGATCCTGAGGGAAACGCCAAGCCCTTTGGGACAAGGATCGTTTCTTCTGAGCTACAGAGGACAGCTTGGAATAGCTTCACTTCTTCACACTGCTTTATGGCAATTGCTGGACAGTCCCCTATCGTGCTGTCCAACCCCCCAATTTAAGCGATCTTTGCGTGCCTTAACGATGCGTCGTTCTATGACGCTATCCTCGCAATGGGCAGCATTTTTTGTGTTGTTCTCAGCACTGTGTTGCTTGTTTACTCCAACTGGTACAGTGTGCCCTCATATTTCTTGCCCTAATTTAGTACTGATTTGGTTCTCCAGTGGCTGTAAAATATGAGAATTTTAAGACCTGCGATCAGGCGGGCTTCTGCAAACGAAATCGAGCGTATGCTGATGCAGCAAAGGCCACCGGATGGCAGGCTCCTTTTCAACTAGTGCCAGAGTCCTTGAGTTGGAAAGATGGGCAACTAAAAGGCACGATTCTGAAGACGATCAACAAAGCTGGTGAGACGGTCCGGTTACCTGCCACCATTACATTTTTGGAATCAGGATCAGCGAGAGTGACAATCGACGAGGAGAAGCGTCAAAAGGGCGAAATTGAGTTGCGGCACAACAGTGCTGCACGAAAGGAACGATATAATGAGGCCGAATCGTGGGTTATTGTTGGAGGGCTTGATGCCAGCACCACAGCTAGCGAATCGAGGGAATCTACACAGACCCTCATCACCTACGGCCCGGAAGGTAAATTTCAGGCTGTCGTCACATTTGCTCCTTTCGGTATTGAATTCAAGCGAGACGGCTCCACGCAGGTTAAACTCAACGACCGCGGACTGTTGAACGTGGAGCACTGGAGACCAAAGATTGAAAAGGTTGAGGCCGAAAAGAAGGAGGGTGAAGAGACTCCTCCTGCTGCTGAGGTCGAAAAGACTGAAGATGATAGCACGTGGTGGGATGAGTCGTTTGGTGGACAAACGGACAGCAAGCCTAAAGGACCGGAAAGTGTTTCCCTTGACATTACCTTCCCTGGCTATGACCATGTATACGGTATTCCAGAGCATGCGGGACCATTGTCTCTCAAGCAGACTCGTGGGGGAACCAACAACCACGAGGACCCTTACCGTTTATATAACGCTGATGTTTTTGAATATATCATGGATAGTCCAATGACTCTCTATGGTGCTATTCCATTTATGCAAGCACACAAGAAGGACTCAACAGTTGGAGTCTTCTGGCTCAACGCTGCAGAGACTTGGATCGATATCATCAAGGAAACGGAGGCTCATAACCCTCTCAGTCTGGGCATTGGATCCGGGACAGACACCAAGACTCATTGGTTCTCTGAAAGTGGTTTGATTGATGTTTTCGTATTCCTTGGACCAACACCCAAGGATGTCATCAAGACATACAGTGAGCTCACTGGAACCACTCAACTCCCTCAGGAGTTTTCCATTGCCTATCACCAGTGCCGATGGAATTACAACACAGACGAGGATGTCAAGGATGTTGACAGAAAGATGTCAAAGCATCAGATTCCTTATGATGTCATCTGGCTGGATATTGAGTACACTGATGACAAACAATACTTCACTTGGGATCCTCTTTCTTTTCCTAACCCTACTGGTATGCTTAAGCAACTTGACGAAACTGAGAGAAAACTTGTTGCTATCATTGATCCTCATATTAAGAACAAGGAGGGATACAAGGTTTCCGAGGATTTGAAGAAGAAGGATCTTGCTGTTCACAACAAAGATGGGAACATCTACGAGGGTTGGTGCTGGCCAGGCTCATCTCATTGGATTGATTGCTTCAACCCCGCCGCGATTAAATGGTGGATCAGTCTTTTCAAATACGACGTATTTAAGGGAAGCATGTCCAACGTTTTCATTTGGAACGATATGAACGAGCCATCTGTTTTTAACGGCCCAGAGACTACCATGCCAAAGGACAACTTGCACCATGGTAATTGGGAGCATCGTGATGTCCACAATCTCAACGGGATGACATTCCACAATGCAACATACCAAGCCATGCTTGAGCGAAAGAAGGGCGAGATCCGACGTCCATTTGTCTTGACTCGTTCTTACTTTGCTGGTAGTCAACGTGTTGGAGCCATGTGGACTGGTGATAACCAAGCCAGCTGGGATCATCTTGCTGCTGGTTTTCCCATGATCCTCAACAACGGTATCGCAGGTTATCCATTCGCCGGTGCTGATGTTGGAGGATTTTTTGGAAACCCCGAAAAAGATCTACTCACTAGATGGTACCAAGCTGGTGCCTTCTATCCCTTCTTCCGTGGGCACGCTCATATTGATACCCGCCGGAGAGAGCCATATCTCATTGGCGAGCCATACACCGGTATTATTACTCAAGCCTTACGTCTCCGTTATTCTCTTCTTCCTGCTTGGTATACTGCTTTCCACGAGGCTAGTGTTGATGGCACACCTATCATCCGCCCTCATTACTTCGTCTATCCAAGTGATGAGGCTGGTTTTGCTCTCGACGATCAATTCTTCCTTGGTGGTACTGGACTTCTCGCCAAGCCTGTTGTCAAGGAGGGTGCAACCACTGTCGATATTTACCTTCCCGATGAAGAAATTTACTACGATTACTTCAACTATGAGACATACTCTGGTAAAGGATCAAACACCATCCAGGCACCTCTCGAGAAAGTCCCTCTATTGATGCAAGGAGGTCACATCATCCCCCGTAAAGACCGTCCCAGACGAAGCAGTGGACTTATGAAATGGGATCCTTACACTCTTGTCGTTGTCCTCAACAAAGCTGGAACAGCCTCAGGAGAGCTCTACGTTGATGATGGAGAGACTTTCGATTACCAACTGGGTGCTTATATTAAGCGCGCCTTCGAGTACAAGGACGGTGTCCTTTCGAGTACCGATAGTGGTACCAAGGGTAAATTGACTGACAAATATATCAAGTCCATGAAGACAGTTGGTGTAGAAAAGATCATCGTTGTTGGTGCCCCAAAGAACTGGGAGGCTAAGAAGAGTGTCAAGGTTGGAACTGGAGATGCTAGTTTCGAGTTCCATGCTGAGGACGGAAAATCGGCTGCTTGGGCCGTTGTCAAGAACCCTGCCATCCAGATTGGTGAGGACTGGACGATTGAATTCTAGAGTGTAGATTGGAGGTGGTAGGTTTTGTATTACGATTTGAATGATAGATTCGGTGTATAAAGATATTGTTTCAAATGACTTTAGATCATGATTGCTTTTTCCTTTGGTATCTCAGTGTTGAAATTAGCCTTTTCCTTTCCTTGCCCGTTTTCGCTTTCCCTTTGCAGCGCTATGTCCTTTTCCAAAGCCTATATTACAGTTTTCACCACTCCCTATATACACTCATCTTGAATCCATCCAAGCTCAAGCCTTGATACTAATCATCTCCTGAGCCTTCATCCCATCCTCCCCAACCACCCCAGCCTTCCTCAAAATCCCAATCGTCTTCTCCACCACCTTGCTATCCACCCCCTTCGTCTTCCCGGCAAACTTCACAGTCTTCAACCACTCCCTCGCATCCGCCTCACTATAATCCAACTCGGTACTAATATACCTGACACTCTCCTCAGGATTCTCATTAAAATACTTGATCCCCTGATTCAATTTCTCAAATAACCCCTCCAACGCCTCGCCTCCTGCATCCAGTCGCGTGGACGCAACGATCTGCCACGATGGCCAGGGCGTATAGATCTCCCCTATCCGCTTGATCTCTCCGTTATCGTAGTATTTTTTTGATGTGAAGTGTTCCCACATGAAGAAATCCGCGTCTCCTGCGTTTACGGCTGCGCGCAGGTTGGCGAATGTTTGGAGTGGGTGGATGGTGAATGGGTGGGGTGTTTGGGGTGTGAGCCAGTTGTTTTGGTCGGCGAGGACGTAGCCCATTACGTAGGAGCCGGAGCCGATTCTTGAGACGCCTATTTTGTTGTGGGTTTGCAGGTCGGAGATGGAGGTTATGGGGCGTGTTGTGCCGGTGGAGATTGCCCAGCCTGTGGTTCGTGGTTTGTTAGCTAGCTACGCCCTTCTTTCCTTCACCTTCATCTTAACTCCTCCTCTCCTTCTCCCAGTCTTCCAATAGTTCTTCAATATGATATAGACGGGAACGGAAACGGAAGACGTACATAAAGGCGTATCAACATAAGTCCCTACAATCCTATACCCCCCATCACCTTCCACATCCTCCTTACCCAATCCCGCTACCCATCCCTCGGTGAGTCCAATTGCCACGTCTATCTCCGAGGATCGCAGCGAGGTTATCATGTGTCCTGTCCCTGAAGGGAAGGGGATCAATGTTGCGGTCAATCCGAAGTGTTTTTGCGCATAGTGGAGAGGCGTGGAGAAGTGTTCTGGTACGTAGCCTATGCGGAGGGGTTGGGTGGCTGTCATTTTTTTGGTGTTTGGGGTGGATTGTCGGATGAGGTTGGGTTTTGGTTTGGAGTTTGGTTTTGGGGAGAGGTCGGAGGTAGATTGGTGTTGTGGTTTAATTGAGAGGTGAGCGAGCTTGAAGGTGAGGTGAGGTGATTGCGGGAGTGACTTGAAATGGAGGGGTTGTGAAACGGGGAAAGCTCGGCAATTTAGTGGGGTAAATGTTTCTCTACAAGACTGTTTTATATCAGAGTCGAGTCATTTCTTTTATTCTCCGATTATGTCTCTCTCTTTCTGTCATTGAATTCGAGAAATCCGTTATAAGAATACTTCGGGAATCGGAACCTAGTTCCATTAAACTATGAGCCCGGCCCATTTTAAAGCTTGGAGGCTTCTTGTATAGAAGAATAAACAGCTTAACAAGGTTTCTTGTTCCTTATAAGGTGTTTTGTATAAATCTACCTAGGTACGTTTACCGTGTGTCTAAGTAGTTTGTAAACGTAATGAAATTGGGGGAAGAGATTTATTTACTATGGTCTCTATAAATCACAATTACGCTAATTCAAGGGGGAGGCATAGGTAGAGAGTAATTAAGCGGCTAGAGATTTAGTATTACTAAGTTTTAATTAATAGATTATACTACTATACCACCTACCTCCTTTCCCATCTCCACTAGCTAAATATAATCGAAAAGTCCTAATCCTAATACAAACAATTAAATGGACTCTATTTAAAAGAAGAGGGAGCTCTTGTGTATTTACGAGCAGCATCGAACTTCGGAGAAGTTGCGATCAACACTTGAAGGAGGCAGTAACTAAGCGATCTCAATCAGGGCCCGATAACCGATAGATTGGAGTTCTCTCAAGCAACTGTGAGTTCATTATGGAGACAAATTTGCACCCCTTGAAGGACAAAGAACTACAATGGATACAGGTGTCGTTTAAAGGGGCTAGTTGGAAACATTGGTGAATACAGAAGGCAAAATAACCAATTGGCTGTCCCCCATGGACGTCCAACATGGTCACAACGCATCTCAAAGGAAGATTGAGAAAAGGTATCATTGTTCTCGTCATTGGTTTGAGAAGTTCTTATGATAAATGGAATACTCATCAAGAATACCGGAAAGTCCAACACCTCTTTAGCTTGCTGGTTCTGATTGGTCAAACCGTCTGTGTTTTCGCTTTCTGGGGACATTAACTGATATACATACCCTTTTTAAGTTGAAACAGGAAACAGGAAAGACCTCATATATGGAAGACCACCAAAATAGCCTTTTAAGTAATCACTTACAATTCTTAGGTCCAACGTTATTGAGTGGCACCCTCATAGTATCAAGAGAACAGGAGAGAAGCTTGCATGTCTCTACTGTTCAAAGACCAAAGGGACCACACCTCTAGATGTAATGCGTAGCTTGGTTTCTGACTTACTGAGCAACATCATCTGTTTGGATGACGCAAATCTTGTAAGGCTCGCTCACTTGTCAATTCGCGAGTATTTTGATCAGAAGTTGTGCGACGATACTGATATCCTGGACTTCTCCGCTGATTCAGCACATATGGAGATACAGTTTACTAAAAGTCGTCGAGTAGAAAAGTTCTACTCATACCTTGTATTTCTCCAGAGAGACTCTAGAATCCTTCGTATAGGCCTGGACGGCAAGAATGGTGGCATGCAAAAGTTTACTATATTCATAGATGGAAGGAGGGCATGGTGAGTTAATTAGCCGTAACTTGTCTGCAGAACATGCGGCTCTTCGCTCGTAAGTAGCACTGCTTCCACCGCTCTGAAAGACAAATCTTTCGAGGTTGAGACAGTACTTATTTGCGCGTATAAATCAGTCTTATGTATATGTCATGTGTCGTTCCGACACGTGGAAGTGCAGGTACCAGTCCCACGTAGCGGTAAAGAGCCGTTTGTGTGCAGGTGAGGCTCAAGTGTGTGTACTCGTACAGCTCTTGGTGCGGCTACCTGTATTCGTGTGACTAGGGCGTGGCAGAAGGCCTCGGCGGTCTTATCGACAAGGATATACTAAGATTGGAAATTCGGTCTTTAGAGTCATTGTCAAGTCGCTTGACCCTTGGCTGGGTCAACGACTATCACTGTTTTGACAACAAGATTCAAGCGTCTACGGCAGAGCCCATGATTCTCTTTATAGCTATCGTGAAGATATCAATTCCTGTTCTAACGCTTCGTAGAGCCAACTACATACGTAAGATAATGTGACATTTGTACCTAACGCTTTTGTAATTACTCTAACACCCCTCTCTAGACTTGCTAATACTCCAGAAACGCTCAAATATATACAAGAAAACAATAAATACAGTAAGTATGTGGATAAATGAAAAGCCAGATACGACATCCAAGATGCAATAGTACAAGGACAAGGCCAGATTGTTGTAAAACATGAAGAAGATATCCAGAATGCTACAAGAAGTTTGCCTTTGTGGAAAGAGAGCCTAGGAACGCTATCCAAACGGTGATGAAAAGCCAGGATATCATCTGCAACTGGGCCGTTGTCACTCTTTGATAAGAGCGTTGTCTCAGCTGAGACTTTGTTATACTCGTACTGAACTTGAAGATGTGCTATACCAGCTTAAAGTCAATGCCACTGCTGTTCCGCTATAGTATGATTTGAGTCGGTAGATTGAACACTGTCGATGGATTCAACGCTGTAGGTAGATTGAACACTGTCGATGGATTCAACGCTGTAGGTAGATTGAACACTGTCGATGGATTCAACGCTGTAGGTAGATTCAATACTGTCGATGGATTCAAGACGTAAATGTAGAGCTCAAGCCCTTATCTTATCTGGGGCAGTGGGCTTCAGCTCTCTGGGTTCCCGCTTTGGACTCTGCTCAATTTGGCACTGGATATGGCAAAGCGCCGCCCAGACCCAAATCCCACTCCCACAGACCCAGTTCACAAAGAGCAAAAGCACCCAGACCCAAAACCCACTCCCACAGACCCAGTCACGCAGTAGACAAAATAAGCGGGACTTTTTTGCCCATGTGTTTTCATAACACCTTCATTTAGTACGCTATGAAAATAGGTGTGATTTTGATGAATTAGTGATGTCAACGCACTAACAAAAAAGTCCCGCTTATTTTGTCCACCGCGTGCCAGTTCACAAAGAGCAAAAGCAGCCCGATCGCAAGCACCCCAATCGCAAGCACCCCAATCGCAAGCACCCAGGGCGCAAGCACACAGGGCGCACGCACACAGTGCAAACCCAGCACACAGTCCCAACGCACACAGTATAACTTGTCTTTCGGAGCCTCTCTCTGTGTTTGAAGGAGTGGGCGTAGTAGTGTCCCGTGACGACGATGGTCCATAAGAATTGTAATTAATGGTGATGCATTGGTTATATTGGTTATAGACTTCAATGAATCAGCAGTTATCTGGAAAGAGGTGAAAGCTCAACACCAACCATCGCTACCACCATTATTTGTGCCGCCAGCAAGATTGTTCTCATATGTGGTCTGGTCTCGTCCGGCGCTCTGAGTTCCTGCCTTGACGGTCTCTGCAGTCATAGGGCCAAAAGTTTGGTCAACGTGGGTTCTGTTGGTGACGGGTAAAGTCATGATGAAGACTGCGATATATTGCCCAGTTGCATGAAGAATGGAGCATGGAATGAGTGTGGGGTGAAGAACGAATTGATGGGGAAGGAGAGAGATGGAGGAGGGTGATGGGCGATGGTGGAGGAGGAGGGCGATGGTGGAGGAGGAGGAGGGCGATGGTGGAGAAGGAGGGCGATGGTGATGGTGGAGGAGGGTGATGGTAGAGGAGAGCGACTTTCGTGTTGATGCTTCATTCCATTGGTTTGGGAGGGCGGAGGGGTGCCGCTACTCGCGCCCAAGCTTGGACCATCACCCCATCGCCGCAACGACGCTGCGACTGAAGGAACATCGTTTGTGTAAGCAGTCATAGATCCCATACCCCATTTCCATGTGTAGGTTGCGGAGATTCCTCCTTCTGCCCAAGTTTGGTCGTTGGATGTGAACATCGTCGCAGGTTGTCCTAGACGGGTACCCGGGTAGTCATCTTTTTAGGCTGGTGCGATGTAACCTGAGGGTGCATTTGTCGGAACGTACACTCTGAGCTCACCATACAAATCAGAGGTTTGTACTCGATGCGATTCAGGACTCGTAGAGTATCGAGTTCTAAGACCATTCGGCTCGTACATCGAATACAAAGCATTTACCAATCCGAATACAGTGATCTGTCTTCCTCCTGAATGTGCTATACAAAATGGCGATACAGCTTGTTTACGTTCTAACGAGTATACAACTCAATTGGCTTATCCCACTAATATATATAAATATTAATTATAAAATCCCTTCCTCAGAAGCGTCGTACGGGTACCGTGATAAATCGTCTCTAAGGAAGATAGGTGGGACGACAGTGGATAGCGCCCAAGAGTAGCAGAAGTTGGCAAGATCACGTTTCTGGCTACTCACAGACTAGCTTTCTACGGGTCTCTAGGTAGAAAAGTCGAGCCGTGATCTTCTACGTATAAGAAGAAGGCCTTCGCTGCAAACTCCTAGCTACGTATAACCTCCAGACCACTCTTAGTGCAACCTACTGTCGTCCCACCCATTTTCCTTAGAGACGATTTATCACGGTACTAGGAAGCTCAATGGTACGCTACCGAGGAGAGTGGAGTCTACTAATAACTATAGCTAAGTTATATAACGAAAAATAATAATCTTCCTCGCTATACTAAAACGTCGTGCAAGTTGATAGCTTGGCATTGCTAAGCGAAAAAGTGATTACATTTTAACGCATTGCCTAGCAACCCTACGCGAGGCTGCTCCATCCTAATCAACAAAAAAAACGACAGAACCATCGAGGAGATATGTAAATTGTATCAAGTATCTACGTGGGTAGTGCGATGCGAGTCCCTTTGCCTTCCATGCCCTGGTGATGGGCTGAGTTTGATTTGTGCTCCATTGTACAAGTGCAACTAAAGGACTTTTGTACGAGTACTACAAGAATGACTTCCAAGTCTATTTCCACACTCTCACTCTTCCATTCTCATCAAGAGAACCTTCCAAAATGAATAACTTCTGGACTTGGCTCTCTTCTGACACGAACCAGAAGGAAACTTCACGGGAGGAGACACTTCCAGTTGTCGAGTCCACACCTTCCACTATGGATGCTGATAGCCTGTAATTCTCCACATCTCCTCTCGACCCCGCTCCGACCCTGCCAAAGTACCTAGGTAGCCACGTGGAAGCTAAGTTTTGACAGGTCCACAGCCGGTCCCTTCGGGATCAAAGTCATGCACGAACCAACACGACGTGAGGATGTTCTGTATGAGTAAGTAAACACTAGACACTGTAATATGGCCATTTGCTGACCGCCATAGCATTTTCCTTATACATGGCTTGACCGGCAATCGTGACAAGACATGGAGGCATGCAACATGGACAGCCGAAAACAAGCGTTCTCTCCCCGAATTCCTCGCTAAAGACTTTCCTTACGCGCGAATCATGGTTTATGGATACGACGCAAATGTGCTAAACTTCTGGAAACCCCGGGAACCTGTTAGCCTTGAAGACACAACGAGTTTTGGAGGAGGTCTGGCGCTCGCAATAAAAGATTCCCGCCCAGCTGGGGGTAGCCAAGCAATACCTCCTGAACGACCTATGTACTTCATAATGCACTCGTTGGGCGGCCTGGTGACTGAGCAGGCTCTATTGAGATGCATAAATGGCGAGGATGACCTCAAGCCATTGTCATCGGCAGCCAAGGGTTTGATATTCCTTGGTGTTCCGCACCAAGGGTCTTATTATGCTGTATATGCTAGCCGGATTACAAAGATTCTGCCCAATGCTGTCTGGTCTACCAACAAGGCGATTCTGGAAAATCTGAAGACGAACAACGACAACATGCGGATACACCTAGAGCAACCGTTCCAACGAGCAGCAAAAGAGGGCCAACTCAAGCATCTCCAGATGTTTTCCTTTTATGAGACAAGCCACCATCCTAAAGTGAATGATTTTATCGTTCCTCAACATTCAGCGGTCTTGGCTGCTTATCCCCATGGTCCTATTCCTGGCCATCACGAAACCATGAGTAAGTTCAGTGGACGCGATGATGATGGTTACAAGAGGATCAAAGGTCGACTTGGTGGAATGATCGAGGAGGACAACAAACGAACCGAGGATGCAAAGAAAAAGGCAGCGGAGGACGCAAATCGAAATGCAGCACCTTCTCCAGCAACGAGCCACCAGGGCTCGAATTTTAGCGGGAACATAAATGCGGGGACTTTTGATGCCCGTGTGAATTCTGCTGGCAGGGACAACAACGCGAATACAACCAACTATTACGGGAGTCAGAATTAAAAGAAGGGCACAGACGCGGACACCAATGAAGACGGTAACTAGGGAATGACGTGTTGCAGATTTTCATATGTCACTTGTTATTTATGCTATTGTTACGATATATCCACCTGCTCAACCACGTGGATATCTAAAAGCTTACTCCTTACGAGTACTTAACTCGGTACTCGTTCCTCTGATTTAACATCAATCAATCAATTGTTATTACTTCACTTGCATGTCTTTGTGATTACTATTGTGTTCTGCTAGATATTTTGGATTAGGGATTCAGGTAGTTTTATAGGCCGTGCGTGGCTTCTAATTAGTTAGAATGGCCCTGTAAACGATACGACCAATGTAAATAGGGGGAAAAGTGTCTTCTACTCGAGTAGACTCGCTTAACCAAGCAAGCGAGGGGAGCGCACAGACCAGCTAAAGTATCTAAGAAGGCATCGAAGGAGACTGTAGGAGGAGTAATTAAAGGCGGTACTCGTCCTTGAATTCGTCTTCCTTATTGGTTAAAGGTAGAGTTTGTAGGTATATACGCCCGAAGGTAAATAATCCTAAATGTTTGGCTTAGCGGCAATCTCAGTAGAAGAGTCTCTTTTGGGGATCCGAGGGGCGAGGAATAAATCCACATCGAGACGAGAGGATCAGCGTAAAAATTGAATAGAATAGATTAACTAATAGGGTCCTAATCTTAGTTATTCTAATCAACTCGACGTCCTAATCAGGGTTAATCGCTTGATTAACTATATAATCTAATTAAATCGATTAAATCGGGCCGAAGCCTCGGACCGACGGACCGAGGGCTCGGAGGGTGCTCGGCGTACTACGTAGAAGCTAAGCGAGCGCCCCTTGAACTTGTCTTTACTAGGTACGCGGTAGATAAAATAAGCAGGACTTTTTTGTTAGTAAGTTAATATTACTAATTCATTATAATCACACCTATTTTCGTACTAAATAAAGGTATTATAAAAATATATAGGTAAAAAAGTCCCGCTTATTTTATCTATTACGTACTAGGAACGTTCCTATCGAGTAGGAACAAGTCTCGGCGTAGCTCTATACTAAAGAATATACTATAATATAACCTGTTTATATTTCTTATCTATAGGAACGTTCCTTAATTAGTAGGAATGTCCTTATAAATAAAGGAACCTTAGTTATTAGTTATTATCTACTAGATCTTTTGTTTTGTTTTATCTCTTTATTAGTCTTTTAAAAGCTACTCTAGGTATATTAGTAGTACTTTAAAATATATACTATTATTCTAATTAATTAGATTAAATAAACGCCTCTTAATCTATTTAATCACCTAAACTTCCTAATCTAAATCTAATCTATTTAATCATGATTTAGTTGATTACTAATTGAATAGTTGAGCAATTTGTTCTCACGCTGGAGAGGATTATACTAGATTGAATTAGCGGTATTGTTTGTGATTTAAATAATGTAATCCTGAGAACAATCCTTGAAATAATCTAATCCAAATGCACCCTAAGTTAGTAGTTGGGTAGATTCAAAGTCTTTTTTGCCTAAAAGTCTTTACTTACAAGGTTTTAATAAACGGTTTAATAAATAAATCGCGGGTTTCCTTATACTTCTAAGTAATTCNNCACCACCCCCACCTCCTCCATCAACCGATCCGTATACCCCACCAAATCAAGGTGAAAGTAATTCCCCCTCGCACCATACAAGGGATACCTTCTCGCAGAGAACGCATTCATATACGCCACCTGCCTCATCGCTTCCTCCTTTACAGGAAGCTTGACATGGCCGTCGAAATAGGCGGTGATCCAGATAGCCTGCGCTTCCGCGGGACGGAAGGAGTTGGAGAGGATGGTTTGGCCGACGAAGACGATTGTGTTATCGTCGAGGGGGGCGATGCCGTTGTAGAGACGGGCGGGAGTGGTGCTTTGTTTAGGTTTGATGTGTTTTGGTGGGTTAGCGAGGATGGGGAAGTCGGAGAGGACTTGTTTATCTGCGTCGTGCATAAGATCTCTCCAAATCCCCGCTACAGACTCTGGTTCCTCGTCCAGAGAATGGGGGAGACCAAGGCTAACTATTTGTTCCGTGGTAAGGAAGGGATAAGTATGCCGCCAACCCGTTCCACAGAACAGGATATCAGCCGAGACTTCCACACCATCCTCCAGCACAATCGTTCTCGCTTCCAGTCTATCAACATCCCTCCTATAAACCCTCACATTCCTCGCAACCACCTCCCAAAAATCATCCTGCTGCAAACTCCCCACCGGCCCGCTCGCCCAAAAGATCTCCGTCGTAGACCTCAACCCCCCAAATCCCGGCAACTTACCCACCCGTCCCTCAAAATCCGCACCCTCAACACACGCCCTATCCGCCCCCCTCCAAATCCTGCCCACTATCCACCGACAAACCGCAGAATGATGAATAAACCCCGTCCACCACGCCCTAGGCACAAAACACGAAGGACTCAACGCAGCAAAAAACCTCGTCGCCGACATCTCCGCTCCATTCCTATATCTCCCACGACTGTTCACAGCCGCAAAGGCAGCTGGTCCCGCGCCACTTCTCCGGATAATCCAGCTTACGTTCTTGCCCGCTTTGACGGAGTCGTAGACCATATCCGCTGCGGATTTCCCGCCGCCGAGGACTGCGACGTTGGTGTATGATGTGGGGGACTCGCGGGAGACGCGGCCGAAGTCTTTTTGGTGGGTGATGCGGCTTTGGAAGTGCTCTTCATTTGTAACTGTTGGTAGGTTGGGGATGTTGGTGTGGCCGGTTGCGATGACGAATTTGGATGCTTGGATTGTTTTTGAGGATTCGCTGGCTCCTTTGATTATCCAGATGCCGTTGGTTTTTTCCAGGCTACTCACTTGAAAGCCAAAGATAATCCGATCTCTAATAGTTTGTCCGTTATACACATGACTATCAACATACTCCTCCAAGTACTCCGTAACATACTTCGCCTCTAAAGTATCATGGTACATCTTCGCTTCCTCAGGAAGCCTCAAAGGGACATCAGAAAACCCCGTCATTCTTAACCCACTCTGGGACCAGAATCCTTTATACTGACGCTCTATGTGCAGTCTTAGTAGCATACAAATGTGCTGGGAATCGAACTCTGGGGATTTTACCTGAACTCCACACCCCACCAATCACGCTTTCTCCCTCCAAAATGGCTACGTTACTTTCAGGGTGGATATCGAGATAGAACCTCGCCGTTACGATACCTGAGAGACCTGTTGTTATTTAGATTTAGTATTTAGTTATGATTGAAAGAGAAGAAGTAGAGGGGGATAGCGTACCTGCTCCGATAATCACGACGTCGTAAGGTGATTTTTCCATATCTGAGAGCGGAAAGGGGTAAGCGAGTCAGCCACTTCTTTGGGGGGTAAAAGTTTAAACTGACTAGAAACAAAGTAGCGATGATGTAGATTGGTATTCAGGTCTATCTGAAGTTGTCAGTCTACATCTCATGGTAATATGAAGAAGTGTTATAGTCTCATGAAAAGTGGAGAACCAACAAACTACACACCAACAACTAACCAACTAACATCACACAAGCCCCTCCTCACCTGCCCCTCCATCACCCCTCACTCATACCCCTCACTCATACCCCCTCACAAATACCCCTCCCAGCCCCTCACCACCTCTCTCCCAACATCCCACACACACCCCCCCTTCTTTCCCATTTCCTTTCCCCTCCTCCACACAAAAACAGTAAGCACATCAAAAACAGCGATCAGTGATTAATCTGCGCAATACAACTTAGTGGATGGTGTAGAGAGAGTGTGTTCGCTTGCGTGGCCGGGAGTGAAGAGTTCGAAGATGTGGGGATGTGGGGATGTATATATGGTGTGTTTTTTGGGGGGTTTGTTTGATTGATTATTGGTTGGCGAGTGCTGGAGATGGGATTTGCGTTGGCTGAGGTATGTGGGTGGTAGGGGAGGGAGGGGTGGAGGGGAATAGGAGAGGAGAGAATTATGGTCGTGAATGTGATTCCGAGGTAAATAGTACAATATAGTAAATCCCAAAATCACCAACCCACCATTCACAAATCCAAGCGAAGAACGCAGCATATGGCAACCAAAAAAAGTAGAAGATAAATCCCATTTTCAAAATGATCCTATAATAGCCAAAAGTCTCTCTCTGTCTCTCTCTCTCTCTCTCTCAAAAAAGGAAACAGATGTCCATTCATACTCCAAACACCAGATTCCCAGCAATCTATCCCATTCTATATCGCGAAATAAAATAGAAATCTCGCATCCAAATGCATCACCTTTCCCAGGATATCCAACGCCGAGAAATAGGCCCCTCCTAAACCATCTTATGTTTTACAGGAAATAGCTGTTGATGGCAACAGATGCAAGGAGCAGCCCGCTACAACTTGTGAATACCAAGTCGCGATGTTGAGGTCCTGGAGAAAGGTTAGTACAGATCGGAAAAGGGAATTGAAGGGGTTGGGAGAAAACATACCCTCCCTAGTGGTACTCAAAACCAACACGACGAAGACGTTCAATGGCACTCTCATCAGTCCATATACATTGGCGCGAACACTATCATCAATCACCTTTCCTTTCTGGTAGGCCATGAGTGGGAAGTAGATTCCACAACACAGCTCGAAAACGCAGAAACACCAGAATGTGATTCGCTCGTCACGGATCAGGACAGGGATGAAGAAAGATGCTGCGGCCACGCTCAACATGGAGACCAGAATTTTGGTGGGCGGGATGGAGGAGTGGTATGTTATGAGGTAGTTGTAGAGCATGGAACCTAACATCATGCTGCACATGAGGATTGCGAAGATTAGACCGAATGGAAGGTCTGTTTTTGCTTGTTAGATTGGCTTATTTTTATGATAGAGAATGGATACTTACCATCTGCAGCTCCTGCGAGCTTATGGGAGAGCTTCAATGCGGGAAATTTGAAGAAGATAAAAATGTACATAGAGCCTTCGAAGAAACACGAGGTAGCACCAAGAGCAAGTAGTCGTTTATCTAGCAATTAATCAGCTCCACACAATTCATGATTATCGCAAGAATTTTCTTACCATCCATAAACAATCTCCAGGTGCTTTTTCTTGGTGGTTCCATTTGTTCAACATCCGATCTACCATTGGCGGCTTCACCATAATTCTCGCTCTAAAAATAGTATTAACATCAATTCCACAAAACCAAATAACAAAACCTACCCAATTCGAAGAAATCATAAAGAATGCAGCAATCAAGCATCCAACGGCAGTCATAAAAGGTGCCTTCTGAGTTCCAGTCAAATCCGCAGCCCATTCCGCAATGACACCAGCCGTGATAGCTACGACACTATTCAATGTCGTCATAATGCTGAATATACCACTCAAAGTGCTTCCTGGCTCGTCGGGGAACAGCTTATTATATTCAGTGACCATCCAGCTCTCGAATACGGTGTACATGAGGGTTGTGCTGACGCCTCCGAGGGCTCGACCGAGGAAAAGGATAAGAATGTCGTCGGTAACGAGGGTCAGGCAGGATAACGAATATAACACGCAGAACACCAGACATGCCATCCTACGTCCATATTTGTCTGCAAGCTTTCCAATAAAGGAAGCTGATACACCTCCAGCGAGGAAGCCGGTCATGAAGAGCGCTGCTACAACTTCTTCGGCGAGTCCTTTTTCATCTACGGATGTCGCATTAGTACTGGGCTAAATAGAAATACCTCATTGATGTCATAGATACTACCAAGTGAAGGTAATATTGAAATACAGAGAATATAGGTTCGAAGGCATACCTTTGTAAAGGGGATAAATATACGGTCCCTAATATGGAGATTAGTATTTGACTGTTCCCATGCCTCCCTTTGACGACGTACCTGCAACCAATCTGCTCCATTTACCAACAAATAAATCGGCACAAACTTCCATTTGAAGACCTTTAATAGAGCTTTGGTATCATTCGAAGCCACCAATTTTCTTGCATCGCTCTCCTTTTCGGTTTCCACATCTTCCTTCTGTCGCCATTCTCGATAGGCCAGCAGCGCATTAAGCACCACAAAGATGGCGAGGTTCAATAGATAGAATTCCATCGTGAGCGATGGATTGTATTTCTCCGTCCAGCGTGTTGAAATGTGCAGGAGATGAAGAGAAAAGGTTGAAGTGGTCTGCAGCGAGAGTGGACGCAGTCTAGTTGAATATCATCATAGGGTTAGGTTGTAACGTGGTTAGTGGCAGTTCAGGCTGGTGGGGACCTGAAGAATGGCCACATCCCCGGAGTCACGCGAGCCAAGTAGTCCCAAGGGAAGATCCTGGAATGGCAGTTCAGGGCCGGAACATATCAGCTACGAGTACAGGGGAATGCAATCCAGGGGCCCTGTAGGCTGTGGGTAGGCTGCTGTGTCCCCTTGTACAGACCCAACAGGGCGTTTCGTGATATTGGGTGGCTGCAGCTGTACGCTGTGAGCCTCCAAAGATGTCATTCACTGCCCCCCACACCAACCCGACGAGGGTTGGGGTACCAGGTAAGCTGTCTTTCGACCCCAATTATTCATGGCCAATATAGTACGGTAGGGAGTACAGTAGGACCGAGTGTGAAACTCTCGTTTCTAACTTCCAGCATAGTTCAGCCTTCCGAAATGTTCGCTTGAATGCCTGACTTGTCTGGTATAGATATCAGATGATGAACAGGGGAGGGGGGTGCTGGAAGTCTAATCCGGCAAAAGAACAACTAGACCACTCGGAAATCTACGATATCTATACTCCGTAGGTACTTCGTATCTTTGCTAAGTAATTTATTCCGTAACTTTAAGAAGCAAATAAAATTGTTCGCAAGATGAATTACGAGAAGAGCCGTCACAGCCGAGGTGGTGGCTCACGAGGCATGGTTTATTGTCAAATCAAGAGGATTCGCTTGGCCACAGCTAGCTGAAAACCATACCTCCGTAGCCTCATCAACGACTCACCACTCGACATCTTCCCAAATCTCGTACTTCGTACATCGCAATACCTGAGGCTGAACATACGGAGTATAGAATTTCATATAATTTCCACATATTGGATATCTGGTCTCCTCACGATTTTCATTTGGGTGACCAGTAAACCATTTAGGAATGCTAACGTGAGACAGCTTCAATAACTACCGTCCGGAATCTCCACAAAAATTGAGGAGCTTTGTGAGAGCATCAAGTTCGTTTCCAAACAACCCAAGTCCCTTCAAACAATTCTCGCCTTGTCCAACGTTCCACCGTTTGGTACCGCACAAACTCCATCCACCCCCAAGGCGCATGGCATCATCAATCTTCCTACAATCCCCACAATACACAACCCACCAGAACCCACACCAGGGAACATGGGGAGCCGCATCCACTTCCAAGAGACCAGTGTGACACAACATGTGTAGTACAAGTACCTACAACCCCACCCCACCATCTACAAACCTGGCCTGGGCCAGCCAGCATGCGAAGCGCAGTGTTTCCCCGTTGCATGCGCATCGCAAACAAACATGACAAAACACCCTCCCAACGCTTACTCACGAACCATAACAGGGAAATCCTGAAATGAAATCACGTTAGGCTGTGACGGAAATGCTACATTTGGATGAACTCCAGCTTCGCCCATAAAAAGCCACATGAGAATGGGATCATGAACTAAGCCATCCAACCAACAATCTACATAAACCAACCAACTGTTGACAAGCGACCAACATCTGACATACAACCAACATCTAACAAACAACCTCGAACATGCAAAGAGCCACGTTGTTACTTAGTAGAATGGCACCTGAGGTACCGTACCTCGCACAAGATCTCCAGAGAGTTTCGCACTAGCGCTATCCTAGCGCAACAATAAGCGACGCCATACCCTCGTATCTATGAAAAGGGATGCCAGACCAGGTACAGTGAAGGCTGAAGCGAACCACCTGCACCCGACACGGCGCAAGTAAATTACAGCGTACCATGAAAAATTGAAAATACAGTAAGACCATTTCACTGCCTTTCTCCCAAACATCATTTTCTCACTGTGGTATTTTTGTTTCAATCATTTATTGTTTTTTATCTTTGCGTTTTATCTTGGGTTTTCTTGTTAGGAATCTATCTACTGATAAGTCTGTAGTACTATATATATATATACTAAGCGGTATTACCACCTGGTCTTAGAGTGGACATCAGCTGTACATCATCCCATTATGGAATGGATTATCATATTTGCCACTGTCATAATATTTGGTAGTCCTCAAATCTACGGTACGGCAGTTACAATAGTCTAATTGACCAAAACACATATTTGGGGTTTACCATAGCACATATCCACAAATAGTCTTACTTTGAAGTACTTCCACACAAACCTAATCACAGCCGTTCAACCCAAGCCCTCACATCTATTCTTACCTCAAACACTACGTAAAGCAAGAAAATACAGACCGGGGTCCCATCCCCTGCCAACAGCGGGGGCCAAGAGCAGGGATTCACCAACGGGGCAATTCTCAAGCAGATCCAAGAGCTATTTTATATGGGGAACATAAATTACTGAAGTCGTTTCGTCCCCCCCAAAGATTCTCTTAACACATACATTTACAAACGCTGCCCCACCTTCTCTCCCCTCCACCTAGGTCAAAAATCTAGCAGTGTTGTCTTATTAAAACAACCCCTCCCATCCAAACCACCAATGCAATAAACCCCCTCCTCAAAAAAAGAAAGAGCCATGGCTAAATCCCCGAACTGTCTCTCAATCAGCGCGTGCATAGGAATAATCTTCATATTCGCAACACTCTGGAGTCTCCAAGACCGACCGGAGTATATCGACGCTTTGCGGAATCACAGTCAGTCGACTGGTACAGGTACGCATGGAGAGGCGCATGCCCAAGCGCCGATTCAGAAGTTACCGCCTGTGAGCAGTGATTCGAAGACTTATGAGAGTGTGGATCATGAGGGACCGGTTTCTTCGACGAAGGGAGGTAGTAAGGAAGAGACGAAGGGCGGTGGGAAGGTAGAGTCTACGACGAAGGGTGGGAAGGAAGACTCTTCGACGAAGGGTGTTAAAGAAGACTCTTCAGAAAAGACAGAACGCCCAAGTTTCACAGAGATAGCTATGAAATGGGGGACAGATAAAGTTACCACACATAACTACCATTACAGTTCGTCTACCCCCCACTTCCTTTCTCCCTTCCTACTTCGACTATGAAATTACTAGGTATACTAATGAAAATCTAGTGTACGAGAAATACATGGAGCCCATCCGGGATCGAAAGATCAAAATGCTGGAGATTGGTCTTGGATGCAAGTACGTTACGTTCACTATATCCTGCAACCCTATAACCTCCACAATCCATTTGCTTAGAAGGCGTACTGTGAAACTAACTATTACAAGTATGAACTACGGACCTGGAATGTCATATCACACCTGGCTAGAGTTCTTCCCAAATGTCGATATGGTATGTACCACCCCTCACACTGCCCGATTTGAGAAAAAAAGACAACGAGAGGAAAGGAAACAAAGCTAACAAATTCACCACCAGTATTACATCGAATACGACGCCGCCTGCGTAGAACGCTGGTCCGCAGTAAGTCCCTTTCCCCTCCCCACAACCCATTCACCCACCCAATCCATCCCCCCACTAACACCCCCCAGAACCTAACCAACGCCAAAATCTTCACCGGCGACCAAGCCTCCCTCCCCTTCCTCCAACACTTCATCACCGCCTCCGGCGGCGCCTTCGACATAATAATCGACGACGGCGGCCACACCATGACCCAACAAATCACCTCCCTCACAACCCTCTTCCCCATCATCAAACCAGGAGGGATCTACTTCCTCGAAGACCTCGGAACCTCCTACCTCAGCGAGTACGGCGCCGTGCCCGGCGCCCGCACCGCGATGGATATGGTCACCTCCCTCATTCATGATTTGAATGCGGATCTTGGGTATAATAAACATGACGGCTTCAGGAAGAATGCTTTTAGTGGGGATATGAGGGGTGTGGAGTGTGGGGAGGAGATTTGTGCGTTTTTTAGGAAGGAGGTGCCGGTTGCTGGGAAGGGCGCGAAGGCTGTGCCGAAGCCCGGGGCGGGGAGGGAGATTAGTGGGTTTCCGGTTTTGTATCCGGGGGTGTAGGGGTTTTCTTGGGTTTTGGGGGAGAATATGGGTTTGGTAAGCTATTCGCTTGAAGAGAGAAGAAGCGGCTGGGTACGTTTTTGAAGGATAGGTAGGGACAGAGGATTCCCCTGATCTCAATGGATGGGTTTACAGGAATAGGATGGCGTTCTTCGGTGTCCTTTTTGATATTTTATATCTACTATTATATTTTATATCTACTATTTTATATCTACTATTTTATATCTACTATTTTATATCTACTATTTTATATCTACTATTTTATATTTACTATTATACTATACTACAGAGTATCCCGGTTTAAAATAAACTATACTATACTATACTATACTATATAAATAAAAATATAACTTAATAATTACCTACCTCTAAAGATCTTCACGCCTAATTATATAATAAAAATCCATTTATAACTCGCTTATTTAACTATATTAGTAGTAAATATTATTATTCGAAATATAAATAAAAAACTAAAAACTAGAAAAGCTATATTTGAATAACTAAAGAGCTAAGTAAAATAATATATAAAAGTAAAAGCCTAACTTATATAGCCCTCTTTATTATATACTCCTAAGTATTCTATTCCCCTTTATATTAGTAAGTTCTATATTCTATATATTATCCTATCCTATACTATACTATACTAACTCCCTAAAAAACAACCTAAACCCTACCCCCTCTACCTCTACCTCCCCTAACCTACCTACCTACCTCCCCTACCTACCTACCTACCCTACCTCCCATCCATCTCCTAACACCCTCCTTAACCCTACTACCCTCGTATATAAATTCCAAATCCCAGATTCAAGCTATCTATCTACATTTACTCTTAGTACCTACCTACCTACCTACTACCTAATAAGAGTCCTCCTTAAGCTTAATTAACTCTACGTTAAACTAATCCCCGTAGCTCTTCTAAATCTCCTAATACCTATTATAAACCTAAGATTAGAAATATACATACGTGTTATCTCTTACTAGAAAGAAAGAAAGAAAGAAAGAAAGTATAAAATGTATACCCCATTACCTCGTTGAACGTAAATATATAATAAAAAAATATAAATCCAAACATCTAACTCAAGTTACTTGTATATAGGTAAAGTGAATAAAATAAATCATATAATCTATATCAACTAATGCGGATTAAAGAATAAGAGTTATATACAAGCAAATGAAATAAATAAACAAACGTATGTATATATGCAAAAGATATATCCCATATTTCCAAGCTTAAACAAAAAATCATTATTCTTCACCCACATGATCCATGATCCATTATCCATAAAATCACCCCCTAGTCCCATGCCCACCAACTTCTTCGGCATCAGCATTCTCCTCGTCATCCCCTTCATCATCCACAAAATCAAAGCTCGCAGTTCGAAGACGACCAATCTCCTCAGCTGTAGCAATTTCCTCGGCATCCGCTTCTTCATCTTCCTCATCGCTGCTATTCGCAACCCGTTCCGGACGACTGGCCTCGCGGTCTCGATCTCGTGTCTGAGTCCTCACACTGCTGCTATACCCATCACCCGGGACCTTCTTACGCACGAAATCTTGCGTGTGAGCATTCGCGAGAGCAGTCTTGATGGATTTGATGGGCGATATTCTTCTCTTCAAAGACCCACCATCAAGAGCTTGGGCTTCGAGACGACCACCATCCTGATCATGCACGCTCGGTATTTTAGTTGCTTCGGCTCCAGGTTCAGGCAAAGTACTATCCCGATGCCCAACTTCGGGGCTGTCCAATATTGAGTAAGGCAAAGGAAGGTCTCTAGAAGCCTTGTTCCTTTCCACATTGGTAGCATGTTCGTTTTCAACCCGAAAGAGAGTCCACATGCCACGACGAGTAACTTCGGCAAAGGAAACCATGAAGGATACGAATGTATTGTGTTGAACATCTCGAGTGTAAATCCCGTAGAATATCCAACTGAATCTTAGAATTGGATCGACAACCATGGCCACGTAGTACCACCAGGTAGTTTTAAAGGCGCGAATGTCCCGGAGACGAGGCATATAGCCATCGGGTTTCAGAACCGACCAATCCATCACTAAATCCCAGATAGCTACATAATTAGAATACATCAACCTCAAAGTAAGACGGGGCAAAACTTACAGGAAAAAATGGAATTGATGGTCGCCACCGCGATGAAAATAGCCAAGTTTCGTTGGGTTTGGTTGATTCGATAGACACTAAGCATAGCGAGAAATGCAGCAGTAAAGCAGTATTTGGCACAATTGACAAGGTGTGGAAAAATGTTTCGAGTATCGTAGTAACGTCGCAAACAGTGAAATATACGCCAGATGGGAGGCAATGCCGCGAAGAACCCCAGCAGTCTAGAGTGTGTAGAATTGCATTGCTCTGGGCCTTTCCAATGGCGCGCATACAAGCAAAAGAAAAGCTCAATGTTCTATAAGGTCGTCAGCGACAAACACTGTAATCACATGATACAAGGCTTGAGAAAAACTGACGTTCATGAAAAATGCCAAAGAGCAGTACATGTCACCCAATAGAAAGTCGCGGAACTCCACAGGGTACAATCCAGCCCAAAATAAACGCCACTAGTGGAACGGGTTAGTGAGTTTTCGTATCAAGATCTTGGAGGACTTACATGTGAGTAAATGAACCACTCCCGACTTCGGTGGTATATCATCGGTGCAGGGAAAAATATTAAAACTGCCGTAACGAAGATGAGGATGACCGGAAAGTAGATGTACATCTCAGAGTCGCCATAACGGGTGAAATTGACCCAAAGGAATAACCCAAAAAACAGGATACACAGCGAGGCAAACTCCGACAATTGTTGCCACTCCAGAGTATGCCTAGGATCAAATTCAAAGACAAATTTATAGTTGATCTTGTGGCGAGTCCAAAGACGGCAATCTAAGCAGAACCAGCAAAATAAATAGAGAGCAAGAAAATATCCACCGTATATTTGAAGCAGATACCTTGTTTGTAACGCGATGATAGGATTGGGGTGCCACAAAAGCCTGTATCCGTAAATTGTACCTTGAATGGCAAATACAGCACCAGTACCGATCAAGATACCATTGTGGAATGCACTTTTAGAATGATTACGCTTCTTTCCATAACTACTTCTCAGCTTCCCGACAGCAACTTTGTGATTGCCAGCTTCGAAGTAACGTGCGTATAGGTCTTCGAGGACATGTAGATGACCATCCAGCACGTCACTTTGTACAAACCAAGATTTATTGACCTTGTTCGTCATATATCTCAGCGGAGGATGAGCATTGATGGCCTTGTCGTATTTTTTATTGATCTTTCGAAAAGCGATTCTGTTTAGGAGAGCATACGATTTCAAAAGTTCCATCCCACGATAAGCCTCCCCCAGGGCAAGCTTTAGCTTCCTTTTGGCGGTACGGTATGGCACAACCTCTGTGGTGTGCGCTCGAGCTTTTCGAACGTAATCAAGGCTATGGTCGGCAATACCAACTGGATTTTGAGGTTCCGTGGCAGGAGTACCCTCCATATCCTGCAGCGCCCTTGTGTTGGAGTTGGCGTGAGCGCGAGGCCCAATTGCTTTGGCTTTTGTAGCTTCAACCATTCTCCCCAATGGACCAAGCCAAGACCTCCGCTGGTATTTCTGGTCCTTCGTGCTGCTACTCATTGATGATGCACGATTATGCCTCGTTACAGGTCGATTCTCGGTTCTGTGAGCATGCTTTGCCCGTGCGACGACGGCGAGCTCTTCGAGCCTCCGATCCCTCATCTCGTGTAGTTGCTCACGCAAGATGACTACTCGTTTACCAGCCTCTTCCTCTCTGGACTTGTAAAAGGACTCCACCTTGTCGAGTTCTCCGTCCAACCATCCGAAGAAATCATTCTGCCTCAATCTGACGTGGTCGAAGGCTACCAGGTTGGTATCCGCACCTTTAAGCTCTGGTGGCTGCGCAGGGACTCCCGTTGAAGTAAACATTCGACGTAACTGCGTGTGTCCCCATCGCGCTCGCAGGGAAAGAGGGCCAGATTTTCGAGGAGGGGAGGTGGTACCAACCTCATACGCATTCGCCGCGTCACCGTGCGACGAATCTCGGGCAGGGGAGAAGGGGCTCTGAGAAGGCATGGCAGGCGCAGGAAGCTCGAAAGGATTGGGTTTTCTGTCATCGCTTTCGTCGGGGGTCAGAACAAAGCTTTCCACGATGGAATCGTCATATGACCACCGGTTCTTCGCAGAAGCAGGTGAGATGATGGCATCTACGAGTTCCGACTCCGGTCTTGAGTCTGTGGCTATCGGTGCTGGCGAGTCTCGAAGTGGTTCATCTAGATGGTCCGCATGGCTACGTCTTCTCCTCAATAGATTTGGGGAGCGATGAGAGGCTGAGGCGGGCATGGTAGCGCCATACGAGCGTCGTTGATTTGGTGGGGGAAGGAGGGGTCGATTGTGGGTATTGGCATTGGCATTTTGACTTCGGGGGGTGGCATTGGTTCGTAGGGTGGCTCTGGAAATGGCTTTGATATGTTTCTTGCCTGTTCGGTAGTCGAGGTACATGTCCCGCCATTCTGTAGAGGAGAGAGAAGTTAGCTTTCCATTGCCTTGGGGTGGTTCGGAGGCACTAGATCATGTGCAATCAGAGGAAGGTGCGAATGGGGATGGCGATGGCGATGTGGATGTTGATGTTGATGCAGATATAGATGTTAGGGTGGAAGGTGTTTGAGTATATAATGTACAGTGAAAGTAGATATACAGTAGCAGTATTCTGAATGCTGTCATATACTGCATGTAGAATCGGAATACTGGTATGTGTACTGGTATATCGATATATCGATATATCCTTACACTGCGCTGAGACTGAGATAAGGCTCACACTGACCTTGAACCATATCCTGCTCCAATTCCTTTCCGAACTTCATTTTGCCCTACCTAACGTAAGTTGCGTCGAGCAATGTCATCCAAAACGGTACGCCTCGGTGATTCGCATTGAGATGAAAATAAGAAAAGTGAGGCTGCAGTCCCAGTACCAGTACCAGTATCGCAGGATTGAGCAGAGTAGAGGATGCGAAGGAGGATAGCAAAGAGGTGCGTGGGAGACCTCGACGGTTCCTAAAGAAAGGAGGGAGTGGCGACTTATTAAACTCTCCCTCCACCTGTTGCCAATACGACAGACGGGGGTGCAAATGGCGGTGGTGATGGTGGTGTGGGACAGAGGAACGGCATTACAACAGCGTCACCATCACCGATTTCCTTTGTAAACTGGCTGTGATAGTACTAGTCCCTTGCGAGTAGGTTACTCAGACTGCCCAGTGCTCCTTCGCTTCCCTGCGCAGGGACCAACGGTCCCCCCGCACCCCCCCTGAGACCATCAAAGTAAAAGCTTAATGCTTAATAACCGCAGTGGCCCCGTCGCTATTACCCGTATCGTCATTGCTTCAGATTTGACTACACACATATCTTGCTCCCGCCACAAATCCAGATACTCACAACCTTTGATTGCTCAACGAAACATGCTTTGCAACATCTGAAAAGCCTGGCAGTAAGAAGCAGATGCCAAAATATACTTGGACATTTCATCCATAATTGTATCACGTACCGTATTCCAAGTTTGTAGGTAAAGAAAGGACGGTAGTAAAAGAGGCGGGCATTAGGTACTCTGTACACGCCTGAGTTATAAAAATATTATACTAAGGACCTCATACAACTAAATCAATTGTATTATTATGGTCAGAAAAATTAACTCTTTTTACTCCTTATTAACCTAAGTAAAAAAACAGAACAATTGATTTACTTGTGCCAGACTTGTGGTATAATAACTTTTAATAGCGTGTACGGAGCAATGACCAGGTTTCTTACCTAGACCTATTACAGACAAATTTGCGGTACAACGTACTGTATAGTCCTCCTCGTGTTGTTCCTGGAAACGTCATTTATATCGAGTGAAAGCCCGGTAAGGATCGAAAATACATTTAGATGAAGAGCGAATGGAATGTGATTTACTAAGACTCACTATTTGGCGGAGGCTTCTCATCGAAAGACTATGGTCAAAATAAATTAACCTTTTATACCATCTCAGTCAGGTTTCCAAAGATTGGTCTATTCACACCTTTTTCCCGGAAACAACACAACCTTTTCTGGAAACAATACGGGGGATTGAACATAGCAAGAACTAATGCGAGTCGATCTCAATCGTAAATCAAAGAGTCCCACAATCGATGCATAATGCGACAGGATATAAATACCCAGGTACGAGTAAGGTATCAAGGAACATACTGTACAGTATAAAAGTATAAGGTCGATAGATTAGGTTATCAGAAGGTTGACTTGCGACCAGTCGTTCGTTATACCAACACTCTATCCCACATGTCACACAATGGTCAGACGGGGACTTGGACATTCTTACTCGCTGCCCGGCACTTGTACTTAAGCGATCTATCCCATCTACCGGTAGAAGCTGATGGTCGCGTGGGGTCTTGCCATCTTGGTATGGGCATTGGCCTCCGCTGGCGGGGGAAGACGAGAGTGTAGATGCAATTGGCGGTACTCCGTAGGATTGCAGTAATAGGTAGCCGAAAGTACCTAGCGAAAGCTTGTTTCCACAGAAGATGTCCAAGAAATGATGTTCCTAGTTCCGAAGGACGTCCAAAATTTTGATTCTTTACTGCTACTGTGTAACCATATCCTTGTTTCAAGTCTGATCCTCCCATTGTCCTTTTGACTTGAAGTAGTATGAGTAAGCTGATCTGGTCAAGCCCAGGGTCCTTCAAGACCCTCCATATAAAGATTTCTCGCAGTCAAAAGACTAGATAACTTTTTAGATCAAAGGTGGGTTTCTGAGTACTATGAGGAGAGTTCCACTTTCTAAGGACTCCCGTAGAGCTCAGATTTCTTATGACGACATATACAATTCAATACGGAATGACTGCCGGCAGCCCCACTGCAGAATGAGTTTAGGCAATATAGACATTTATTAAAGTTTTCAAGTAACAGATCCTGTGTCAACTTAAGTAAATACTATAATAATTGAAAGAG
>LT855413.1:90948-103098 GCA_900184765.1 Hymenoscyphus fraxineus | reverse complement strand
TATTACTATATAAAACTACCTATAAACGAAAACTAATCCCTCCCTATACTATTCTCTTCCTTCTAAACTACTAGCCTACGTAATAAAATGTACTATTCCTAGTAAAGGACTCGCTATAAAACTACTACGCTATAAGCCCTAGGAAACCTACGTTAAATATACTATTTTAAAAGCTATACCTTAGGATTTAAGAATTAGTAGTAACTTAATATATAGCTCTTAAGCTATCTAGTCTTAATACTTGTGAAATGTTAATAATTCTATAATTAATATAAGAGTAGACTTCCTATTAACGAGCCCTTTATATTACTCCTTTAATAAGTATATCTAATATAAATTATAATCCTTATTAATAATATAAGTATAATTAAAGGTTTTATACCTATTCTCCTTTAATAAGTATATCTAATATAAATTATAATCCTTATTAATAATATAAGTATAATTAAAGGTTTTATACCTATCCTATAAAATTAGTAAGCGTATATATTATAAAATATTCTAACAAACTCTATACTATTAACAATAATATAACCTTCGATAATAAGAGTATTTAATTTATAAAACAACTTACGCCTTTACTTACTAGATATACTCGGGCGTTAGTAACTTTACCCCTAATTACCTTATAGATATCTATAATATTATAACCCTTCTAACACTTCCGAGGATACGTTAATTCCTAAATCGAGATTATAGATAAAACTAATATTAATAACGTAACCTACTATAGTCCTAAACAAAGGCTTTTATAGAGGCCTATTAGTATTTTAACTATACTATAACTAGTATTAAACCTAGACGAAAACTTATATTAATACCTTTATAGACTAATTCTCTACCTCCTACCTTACTTATATAGTATATTCGATTATATTATAAAGCCTTCCTAAAGGAAGTAAAGATAATTCTGGCTTCTAAAGACGATTCCGACCCTAAGAGGCTATTCTTATAGAATATTATTTGCTATAGTAATATACTCTAGCCCTAGATAATTACTACCACGCTAATTTATATAGTACCCTTTCTAAAAAGCTAGAATAACTACTATTACTATTAAATATCATCTTATTATTAATAATATAAGAAGTAGCGCTTAGACCTTTATACTTAAATATTTTAATAACGTTATAGCTTAGAAGAACTTTAAATATAGTATAAGCCCTAAGTTATAAACTATAGGCTATCTTTCTAGACTTAGTTTTAGTCTAAGAGCTATTAAATACTACTTAGAAGAATTTCTAGTATGTTATAAGATAGCCTTGTAGGTACTGAAAAGGGTGTTTTTATAGGCCTATTAAATCCTATATAGAAGACCTCTTATAATCCGGAAAAGGGCGTATTTACTCCCTTAAAGAATATTTAAATTAGGCGGTAAAGTTTATAAAGTAACTATAGTTTATAAAACTAGTAATAAGTGTTTAGCTTTTAGAGGAATAATAAAGGTACCTAAAGTACTAGTATTCCTATCTATATCTTTAACATCCTTAATAAGCTACTAACTATTAGCGCTATATATAAAAGGATCCTAGTAGCGCTCTATATCTTTAAGATCCCTAATAAGCTACTAACCGTTAGCGCTATATATAAAAGGATCCCGGTAGCGCTCTTTAAGTATAGTATTATTGTCTTAGTAGAGGTTTCTAACTATACTTCTAAGTATACTTCTAATAGTATCGAGTTAGCTAAAGATATTTTCTCTACTATCCTATATAATATAAACCTAGACTTTATATTATTAATAGTATTAGTTAATAAAATCCTAAGTAATTAGTAGCCCTATAGAATAAGGCAAACTTCTTACTATTAAAGAGGTCGGTTAAATTCTTAACGGTAGGTCTCTTCTATAAAACCTATATATACAAAACCAGAATCTAATAATCTAGAAGTTCTAGTAAACCCTAAAGTTTAAGATTCCTTCTATATTACTATTAAAGAATACCCCTAATTACTTATTTTACTTATTATACTTATTAAAGAGCTAGTAAGACTAGCTATTAATTCTATTACTTTAAGTAATTATTAACAACTATTATAAATTAGTTAATTTGTTAAGGACCTTTATACTAGCCTCTAGATCTAGAATTTAAAAATTCTATTACTTTAAGTAATTATTAACAACTATTATAAATTAGTTAATTTATTAAGGACTNTAGATCTAGAATTTAAAGATTCTATTACTTTAGGTAATTATTAACAACTATTATAAATTAGTTAATTTATTAAGGACCTTTATACTAGCTTCTAGATCTAGAATTTAAAGAATGATTCTATAAGGCGACAAAGTAATAGTAAGGGTTATACTAGCTTCTAGATCTAGAATTTAAAGAATAATTCCTTAAGGTAATAAAGTAATAGTATTAAGTATAATATTAAAGATTAAGGATATCGTTTATAATCTTTCTATATTCCTTATAATATAACCTAAATATATATTTTCACTAATTATATAGGTTAAGAAGGTAAGAGAAGTAGAGCGTTTTCCTTATATAATTCCTTACTCTATAAGTATATCTTTATATATTTCTACCCTATCTTCTAAATTATCTTATATTAGGCTAAGTAATCTTCAAATAATATCCCGAAAATCTATTACTAGTAATTATATAGGTAGAGGAGGAGGGAGGCGTTCTACTCTCCTATAACTACTTATATAAGAAACTTTATATATATTTCCTCTAAGTTATCCTTAGCTACTTTAAGCAAGGGATTCCTTTAGATCTCCTTCTTTCCCTAGTCCTCCTTCTTTTCTTACTTCGGCTCCTACTAGGCCTACTATAAGTAAATATTAGATCTTTACTTTATCTAATAATTAGGGTCCTATAAAAGAGTAAGCTAAGGTAGCAACTATTAAAGAATATTCGAATACGAATACTCTAGCTAACTATTAACTTTTAAATTAAAGGAAGGTAGATAGTAGAGTTAATATTACCTTTAAGAGGGTTATTGTTTGTTAGGAAAGAAGTATAAGTAGTATATAAAGAAGGCTAAGAATATATAAACGTAAAAATAGGCTAAACTATTCTACTAGTAAAGGCTCCCCTAATAATACTTTATACTTAAATTTAATAAAAATAAGTTATAAAGAATCTCTTATTATCTTTACTTTAAGTAAGATATTAACTTATAAAGTAAAAATTTAAGATTAAGGAAAGAATTTTAAAAACGGAAAATAGTAGTATTATTTATTATATATAAGTCCTATTCTTATGTGTTCCTAATATAAAACTTTATTCCTTTAAATAGTAAACTTGTCTACTATTAGATCGCTAATAAAACGCTATAAAATATATATAAAGTATATAAGAAAGAAAACAAGAGAGAAAAAAATATTAAATATCTACTTCTACTATATTATTACTACTTAAATTAAATAGCTTCTATAGTAACTAGGCTCTTACTTTTTTAATATATCTCTTATTCTTTTTCTTTATTCTCTACCCTTAGGCCTTAAATACCTTTCTTTTTTAGTATTATATAGTTCTTTACTCTTTAAGTATATCTAGTTCTCGAACTCGCTAAAGGTACGCCCGGCGCTACCTATATACTCTAGTAAAAGTCGAAAGAACTAAGGACTAGGGTAGGTTTATAATACTTTTAATAATAGGAGGTAGTCTTAATCTAGGACCCCTAATATAATAATATTTTAGGGTTCGGGCTAATTATAAGGTATATTTATATATAGTATAGAATATATTATTTATAAAATTATCTCTAATATTAGTAAGGCCTAATAATCTTTTAACGTAACTTAGTATAGTATTTATCTATTCGAGTACCTACTAAGGTAATAATAACTTTTTATATATCTATAAGTCCTTTACTATTATAGGAAATTCCTCCTTACCTAGTAATTTAGATAAAGTATTATTACTAAAGTTAGGATTATATTTATATAATATAGATAGTATAATAGATAGTACTAGTAAAAGTTAGAAGTACTAGGTTAGTAAATATAATAATAGTAATAGTAGTCCTTTATACTAGTATTCTCTATCCTTATATTATCTCTTAAGGGTTAGAGTCTTAAAATCGTAGCTAATACACTTTATAGTAGGAGTCTACTAGGGTATTCTTAGTATATTAGTACTAATTAGGGAGGTTATTATAGCTATAGAAACTATAGGAGGAGGAGGATAGACTACTATCGTAGCTATAGGTATATATAATATAGTAGATAGTAGGGGCGTAGAGGACGTACTAGTATTAACTAAAGTAGCCTAAGGGGTTAAGGTTAGCTATTTTTACTTAAGTAGTTTATTTAAGGATAGGGAGGTTTACCTCTAATATCTTATACTATTCTAAGAAATCGTTAAAAGAGTACCTAAATTCCTTGACTAACTCCTTTAACTTATTATTATTATTATTATAAGGCTATTATTAGTAAAGTATATAAAAGTTATCTAATAGATCCTTAAATAATAACTATATCTTAAAGTATAAGTATAAGATAACTAAGAATATATAGTAGTAAAAAAATATATTATTTTAGCTTAGTAACGTAGGTTTATACAAATATATATATAGGACACCCCCTACTATAAAGAGATTAGTAGTAGTTAAGACCTAGTAAAGAGGGGATAGATATAGATTACCCTACGCTTAAGAGATTAGTAAGGGGATAAAGAATAATAGTAGAGATAGAGTATCTTACTAGGTACTCGAATAGAATAAGTATTATATATAGCCTAATTCTCTTAAAGTAGAGGTTATAGTAGGTATATAGTAGTAGTAGTATAGCAAGTAGGGTAGATTATAGATTAAAGATATTATATATAAGCCTTATTAAGGCTAGGCTAAAAGATTACGCTAAGCTAGACCTAGTAAGGTATTACGCGCTACTACCCTTATAGCCTCTAACCTAGTCCTACTAGTTACTAAACCTTTAACTTATTATTTATTAAATTAGACTTTAATACTTAAAATAAGCTTTCTTTTTACTATAAACTTATAAAAGTTATTTACTAGTAATTATAGGCGGCCCTCTTATCTTATTACGCTATAGTATACTAGCAAGGTTTATTATAATCTACTATTTTTAAGCTTACTTTTAAGCTTACCTTAAACTCTTACTTTTAATATAAACCTACTAGAATCTATTACTACTTTACCTTTTTCTTAAAGTAATACTTATTCTAACCCTAGCGCCTACTACGCTAACCTATAGGTATAATTCCTTTTTTTTTTTTTAAGTAACCTAAGACTTATATATATTTTTAGTAAATATAAGTATTTTACTTAAGATTAAAAAGAATTATTAAAATTATTAATATAATAAGCTAATAAGTAAAGAAGATTTAGTATATAGGCTTAGCGCCCTAGGTCTTTAGGAATAAGACTAAGATCTTTAGCTATTAAGGCCTTGAATAAAATATATATTATAACTTGTTCTAAAGGGGGTTAAGAGAAAGAAGTCTACTAAGAAGCCTATTACTAAGAGACTAAAATCTATAAATAATACTATAGAAGGAGGAGAGTAGCCGGTAGAGGGAAAGAAGCTAGCCGTTACTAGGGGTAAAGGAGAGAAGCTAGTAGAGAGAGAGAAGCTAGCTACTACTAGGGGTAGAGGAGAGAAGCTAGTAGAGGGAGAGAAGCTAGCTACTACTAGGGGTAGAGGAGAGAAGCTAGTAGAGGGAGAGAAGCTAGCTACTACTAGGGGTAGAGGAGAGAAGCTAGTAAAGGGAGAGAAGCTAGTAGAGGGAGAGAAGCTAGTAGAGGGAGAGAAGCTAGCTACTACTAGGGGTAGAGGAGAGAAGCTAGTAGAGGGAGAGAAGCTAGTAGAGGGAGAGAAGCTAGCTACTACTAAGGGTAGAGAAGAGAAGCTAGTAGAGGGAGAGAAGCTAGTAGAGGGAGAGAAGCTAGTAGAGGGAGCTAGTAGTATCGGGGGTAGAGGAGGAGAGAATATAGTAGAGGAAGCTAGTAGTATTAGGGGTAGAGGAGGAGAGAATATAGTAGAGGAAGGAGAATAGAATATAGTATATTCTTAGGATACTAGCTCTTATAATACTAGTACTAATAGGACCGACTAGTAACCTAATCGTAAAACACCTATATCTAGTAGTAATAAACTTATTATTCTTTATTTTACTATTCTACTAGCTAACCTATACCCTATAGGTAGATAGAACTACTACTTCGACCCTAAAAAGATAAATACTATAATTAATAATATATAAATATTAAATAATAAAAATCCTAAGAGGAAGAAGAAGGTAACTTCTAAGGGAAAGAGAGCTTAATAAACGTAGGGTAAGAATAAGGGAAATAGTCTAGAGCTACTTAATAAGAGGGGTCGCCCTTTTATACCTCTCGATTCCTTACTAGATATATAGATTAAAGTTCTATATTTATAACTTATAACTAGTTAATATAATATCCTTACTATAGATAATATCTACGCGCCTTTAGATCCTAACCTACTATTAACTACTAGTATCTTAATACTTAAATTAGTTAAGAGTATACTAATACCTCTTAACTACTTAACTATTAAGTATTTCGAAGCCTTAATTATAACTTTAAAGGCCTCGATATAGCCTAGCGCTCTAAAATCTCCTTCTTTATCCGCTTATCGCTATATATAAAAAATTTAAGACTATGTTAAGTATAATAACCCTATATACTACTCTACTATTTAGGATCTTCTTTATACTAAATTAATAAATATATATATATTATAGTATTAGTATTATTATAAGAAATATAGTATTAAGGCTAGTAGAAAAGATAGTAAAAGTAATAATATATTTACTTAGTTACTTAAATTTATATAAATAGTTTATAGGAAGGCTATATAATAAAAGGAGTAAGATAAGAAAGAAAAGTAAAGTAGTATTAAGACCGAGTTTAAGAAAGAGGGATCTACTATAGCTACTCTAGGCCTTAGGGATATTAATAAAGCTTATAAGGTCGATATTCTAGTAGATAGTAAAGTTATAGAAATTCCTTAAGCTAAATTTATATTATTAAAAAAAGGGTATAGAAAGGGAGCCCTAATATCTATCTAGGTAACTAAATAATAGAAGAAAGAATATAAGAAAGTATATAATAATACCCTTAGTAAAAATACTTTTAAAAATATCTAATAAGAACTAGCTTAGAGGGGTCGCTATCTTTTACTAAAATATATTAGGACACTTATAATAACCCTCTAGGACTTATTACTAGGTAAGTAGGCCTGTCTTAAGATATCTTTTACCTTTAGTTACTAATAATTATACTCTAGATATAGAAAAATAAGAGAGTAAGGAGATAACAGCTATTACTATTCTAGAGGTAACTAGACTATTAAATAAAAATTAAGACACTAGTAATAAAACCCTAGTTTTAACTTTAAAGGCCTTATACAAACCTATAAGTAATAATATAATAGGAAGTAATACTAGTATAGATATCCCTAGTATCTATACTATCTTACCTTATATATTTTATATATATTTTAATATTAACGATTTTTTATAGGATAATACCTCTAGTAAAGTAGACTTTCTAGATCTAATACCTCTACTATTTAATAACCTCCTAGATAGCTCTTATACTACTATAATTAGGCCTATAATATTACCTAGACTAGATCTTACTATTCCCTTAGTAGAAAATTTTAGCCTGTTAGGAGACTACCTAGGTACTATTAATTCCTTTACTAAAATATAGAGAACTTATAAGAATAATAAAATTAAAAGCGAAAATAATATTAATAATATAGATAATATAGACAAAATAGATAAAATAGGGGAAATAGACAAAGAAGGTAAAGCTATCTTTACCCCTAGGGTCTTAACTTCGTTAATCTAAAAATCTATACTAACCGAGCCTTATATTATAGGATTTAATATAGATAGTCTACCTAATTCTCCTATTAGTATACTATAACCTTAACTACGACCTTAACTATAACGTCGTTATATAAGGCTAGAGGTAGGGGATATTATAAAAAGACTTTATTAAAGTATTTATCTTCTTACCTTTTATATTAGGGGTAGGGGGTAATATAAGGGGTAGGGGGTAATATAAAGGGTAGGGGGTAATATAAAAGGTAGGGGGCAATTAAAATTAAAAATTTAATTAAGTTTAAGGCTAGGGATTAATTCTTATAATATTTAAGAATATTATAATTTTCTTTAAGGGAGGTATCTAATAAGGGTTTTTATAGTATAGGATAATATATATAACTTTATAGCCCTTATCCTTTATAATAAGAGGATTAATTCGAGAAGACGCTAGCGTATTAAATAAGATTATAAAAGAATAACGTTAGGATTAGTATATATATAGGGTAAGAATTATCTATAGAGAGGTAAATTCGGTACTTAGATTATATTAAGAATAATATAACTTTTTAGAATAGGAAATATATTTAGTTAAACTAATAATTAAGGACTAACTATTATAAAGGAAAGCAGGGTTCGAATAGAAGGTAACGTTTTAACTAGAAGATACTATTACTTTTTCTTAGAATTCTCTATAAAAGTTTATTCTTTTATTATTAAAACTCTTCTTATTATTAAAGTAGAGCGATTTGTTTAATTCGACCTTACTACTATCTTTTTTTTTAATATTCTATAACTAGTAATAGATCTAGATAAACAATAGCTATCTATATTAGATTCGTATCCTTAATCTAGCTACTTAATCCTTATACCCCTATATTATTATTAGTCTACTCCCTTTTATCTAAAATAGCCTATCTAACTTGCTTCTTAACTTTAATCTATTTATAGTATATTAGATAAGATATAAGGATAACGCTAGGATCAACCCTAGGATTAGTATATATAAGATAGAGCTCGAGGTGGTTCTTTATAGGGGTATTTATTATAAAGGTATTTATTATAGGTATAAGATATATAATTAGATCTAGATAGGTAGATTTATTAAAGAAGACGAGAGTAGGAGTTCTTTATTATAAAAGGATTCTTTATAGTAGATATAGACCGTTCTTAGTACTTAGAGGATAGTAGTATAATTAAATTTCTTAGAATATTTTATAGGATATTTTTTATAGATTATATAGGTAGATATAGGTAGTATAAGGGGAGTTTAGTATAATAAGCGGTTTAGATCTCGCTTATTATATAGTTAGATAGTTATATATAGTTATAGGTTTTCGTAGGAGAATAAAGTAGATTTAACGTTATAATATCTATAAGTATATCTCTATAAGAACTATATCTTTAGTATATAATTTAAGGTTTTACGCCCGCTATTAGTATACGAGAATATACGCGTTTAGGATAGTTTTATACCCCGGGACGGCCCGCGGCAGGTATTATATATTTTTATATATATTTAGAGTATATTTCCTAGAGAGTCTATCCCTTCTAGACTATAGAGTAGTAAAAAAACGTGTAGGTCTAAGGTGGTCGGAATCTAGATAGAAAAGACCTAAATTCTATAAGAATTAATACTATATAAAAGGGCCCTAACTTAAGGCTAAGCCTCTATAAAATCTATTAGCCTTTAAGTAGAGTTTCTATCTTCTAGACCGCCTAGGGGTTTTTTTATATAGATTAAGAACGTATATAACTTTTTTAGTATAAATTTTAGTACAAAAAATAATAGGGTACTAATTCCCTATTAGAAAAACCCTTAGGCGGTCTAGGAGATAGTATCTTCTATTAGTTTTACTTCCTTCCTAGGAAGTAGTAGGAAAGAGCGCCGAGGGCGCCGAGGGCGCCTAGGAATATCTTCTATACGCTATAGGGTACTATCTATAGCTCTAAGATTACTAGTATTATAGTCTGCGCCTTTTAGAGAAGTTATTACTAGTTTTACTAGGGTATTATTAATTTAGGAGGGATAGCTAAGAAAGTATAGTACTTAATAAGCTATAGTAACTTAATATAGAATAGGTATAATACTATAATAGGTAATAATTATTATACTTTAAAAAGTTAGTTTTAAAGTAAAGTTACTATTTAATTATAGTAAAATTATACTATAAATCTATTTATTATTTCCTTTTACTATCTTATCCTAGGAAAATTAGGAGTATTATAAATAAGTATAATTAAATAGTAATACTCCTTCCTTTATATCTTATTAATTCTTTTAAGGTCTTTTTGTCTACTCTTTTTTAAGTCTATACTTATCTTTAATATACTAACTAAAGTTAGTAGCCTCTACCCTATATAGATAGTAAGTATCTAGTAGCTAAGTAGTTATCTTTTAAATATACTTTAAACAATTTTCTAGAGTACTTCTAATTATTTTAGAGTTAGCTATTTATTCCTTCTACTATAGTATATTACTAAGTAAGCTCTATTAAAGATATACTAATAAGATTTTAACCTAGCTTTAAAGTATATAACTAATAATATCTAAGGAGCTATAATTAAGAGTAAGTTTAAATAACTTCTAGAATAAACTAAGATTCTTAATAAAATAGTCTATAGAGGGGTTCGAAGTAGTAAAGTATAACTAAATTAGAGAGACTATTATATTAAAAGACTCTACTATTATATAATTAATACTAAATAGGAAACCTCTAGAGATAGTAAATATAGTATAAAGAGTTCTAGTTAGGAACTCGAGCTATAAATTAGATAGGGTAACTATAAAAATACTATCTTAGAGGTCGGTGTAAGCTAGGCGGCTAAGGTAGGGGAACGTATTATAAGTCTTATAGTATATATTAAGATTATAAGGGGTTAGGGGGAATAGTACCTAGACCTTAGTATAATCTTCTACTATTTATAAAAACCTACGTAAATATTAATCTATATAAAATTAGTAGGATAAAGTAGTAGTATTAAGGATACTATTTATATATTATAGTATAAGTCTATAAAGGTATCTTTTAGAGTAGCGTTAAAGCCTAAGCGTAATTTATAATAATTACCTAGAATAGTATAAATATTAGTAATATAAGAAGGTAGTTATATATATAGATACTAATATTAACGTAATAGGTCTATAGCAGGCTATATATTTATAATATAGTATTATAGATTATCTAGGGATATACTATATATTACTTAGTAATAGGTAAGGAGCGCGTAGTAATATATATTACTATTATTTATTAGGCCTTCCTTAATTAGTAGTAGAGGTTATATACTATTATATATATAATACTACAGGTATTTACCCTCTTTTATAATAGTACTAGCAACGTAAGTATAAGTATCTTTTAAAGTAGGAGGTATTACTACTATATAGAAGGTTAGAAGGTTATTCGCTTAAAGGGATTTAAGGTAATTATTACTAGTAATTTCTTAAATTAGATAGAGGCTATAAGTAAAGCTGTTTTAAGAGATTTTTTTTATAAATTCTAGAATTTTATTTAAGCCTAAAAGCTTTAACTAGAGGGTTTTTTAGTAATCTAGTTAATATTCCCGCTTTTATATATAGCCCCTAGAGATAATAAGTAATTATAACGCGCCTAGGTAATCGGACGTACTTTAACTAAGACTTTCTAGGCTATCTAGGGTTAATAGTAATATTTAGTAATTATAGAAAGTTATATATTAGAGTAGAAAAGTACTTACAAAGACTAGACGCTCTTAAGAAAGCTATAGTATATAAGGGGCATTTTTACGCGTAGCTACTAAACGTAATTCGGATAGTTATATTTAATTGCCTAATCTTATTAAGAGGGAGGTCTAAGAGATAGGCTAAGTAATAGTTACAGACGCTATAGGGTAGATCTATAGTATTATATACTTAGAGAAGGTAAGGGAGTAGGAAATTAGAGTAGTTTAAAAACGCTCTAAACTATTTTAGAATAGTTCGGAACAGTTTAGAATAGTTTAGAGCGTTTTCTTACGTGATTTAGGTCTTTATACCTAGGTAGGCTTATATAAGTATAGTATCTTTTATCTATACCTAACGTTAGGTACAAATAACTTCTATATATAATTCTTTTATAAATAGATTTACGAGATTCGCGACTTTTATAAGAGTATTTAGCTAGGGAATATTATTTTCGACTAAATTAGTTATAGATCCTATACGAATCTACTTATAAAGGTTTTTAGATTTGTACTATTAAAATAAGAATATAAAAGAAATAAATCCTTTACCCTTATAGGTATATTTAGCTTAATTTTCTAGATATAGTAAATATAGTATAAAAGTATAACTTTCGCGGATTTTAAAGGAGCTAGTAACTTATATAAAAGTTTTTTTTACTTTATTAGAAATCTATTG
>LT855413.1:49097-59675 GCA_900184765.1 Hymenoscyphus fraxineus | reverse complement strand
CTTATTAAATATAACTAGACTTATTTCTATTATTCCTAGATATATAGCTAGAGTTATTTCTATTATTCTAAGAAATTAGTATGGAAATAAGGGAGAAGCCTCTTAAATTCAGACGCTTTTCGATGTTATAAGAGTAAGTCTATAATAATTATATATAAAAATCCTATTTATTTACTAGTACTATCTCTGATAATTTAGACAGCAATTACTATATATAGGACACTTTTTCTTCCTAAATTAAAGTGGTTTTATAAAGTCCTCCCTTGTATATAATAGATCGTTGTTCTATAATAGTATATATTATATAATTATAAGGTTTGTAAACTTAATAGACTACCCCCCCTAGTTATATATTTTAGGTATATTCTATCTTAAAACACTTACTAAATATCGAACGCTTCTATAATAAAAACTATATATACCGTACGCTATAGGCTTAGTCTCTCTAATCTTAATAAGGTTCCTATAAAAGGCCTTAAGGAACGTTACCTAGGACTATAAAATAAGCGAGGTTTCTTAAATTACGAAGTAAAACCTACTAGTAGTTTATTATTAGTAATAATAATATTATAAGTACTATACCGTCGAAAAAGGTATCCTTCCGAGATCCTAGAGTAGTATATCTAAGACAAAAGTACTCGAACTAGATAGAGCTACGGTTCTTTATTATTATAATAAAGGTAGAAAGGTTTAATATTTATAACCGTTAGTATATAAATAAGTAAGCGAGCAAGCGAGGAATTTACATACTTCCTTTTTAATAGGTTTTATAAAACCTTAGTATAACTCGGATCTTACTAGTATTCTTATTTAGGAACTCGATATAGTAGTACTTGATTTTAAGGGCTTTATTAATTCAAAGTAAATAAAAGAAAGATAGTAGATATATCGTATATATTATATAGCGCTAGCTTAGACTACCCTAGTAAGAACCCTCTAGAATCGTATTATTTTACTTTATAAAGTCCTTTAAATCTATCGAGTAGTTAGTCTCGTAGAGTATCTTTAACTTCTTAACTATTATTTAACGTACGCTTATAGATACCTTGCCGGCTTAAATCTACGTAAGCGAATTAGTCTCTGAAAATTAGACGTTAATTGCTATATAAAGCCGGGAGTAACAAATTAATAACCAGGATAAGGAGTAAATATTAAAAGTAAAATAAATATTCTAAAATACCTTTTTCTTAAATAAAGTATTTATATATATACTTACTCTTATCGAATAAGTAGGATTTCCGTACTACGACGTTACGGACGTCTTTAGCTAGGGAGCCTTAGCCTTGTTATATTTAGAGCTAAATACCTACGATATAGTAGACCTTATTTTTTAAGCCTAAGAGTAGAACTTATCTAGGCTATCCCTATTCTTTACCTCGTACCTACTACCGATATAATTAATAATAAGAGATAGTATATTCTTAGTAGGATTTTATAGCTCGTAAAGTAGGTCCTCCTACGCTATAAGGCCTCTAAAATTCCGCTAGATACTAATTATATAGTTAAGCGAGAACTAGAACTAGAAGCGGAGAGTATAGCTAAACCTCTTATATTATCTCCTTATAGTATTTATAATAGACTCTTTAGATATATTATTAGCTCTAGTATCTTATATCCTAGCTCTAGGGTTAAGATCCTCGTTGTCCTTATTATCCTTATTATTACTATCGTATATAAGTAATTCTTTATCTATAATTTTAAGATCTAAAACCGCTTAATTAAGATTATCCTAAATAGTATCCTTATCTAAAAGAACGTCTCCTATAAGCTCTATATTAGAGAAGTTAATATCTATATTTATATATAGTATTATATTATTAGTATAGAAGTAAGTACTCGATCGAAATAAATAAAAGAACCCTAAAATAAACCTAGCAAATAAATAATAAGATAAATAGATTAATTAAAAGGAGTAAAAAGACAAAGGAATTATAGGAATACTACTAGAGATTAATTAAGGGATAATATATTAAAGGAATAATTAAATTATTAAATATTATCCCTAAAACTAGCCGCCCGTACCGTAAGCGGCTAAGCGTAAGCGTAAGCCTCTGAAATTCCAAGATAAATCTATCTAACTAGAACAAGACCCCGGGTATCCTTTATTTATACTAGGTATAACTATTATTATATTATAATAGCTTTTACTTTATTTTTAAGTACTTTTACTATTCCTATAATTACTCGATATACTAAAGTAACCCTTAAAGAAGCAAGTAAAGAAAGAGCGAGAGAGTACTCGACTTACTCGAGAACTCGTATATTCTATACCGCCTACTAATAACGCTACTCCTAGTATTCGTTCTTTAGATTAAAACGATCCTAATCCTAATACTTAATACCCTCGAGAGCGCTTTACTCTATTAGAAGCGGCCGACGAATATATAGCTCGTAGATTTAAGTCGCTAGTATAATATTATACTAATCTTACTAGGGTAAAGAGTTAATAATTAATAGAACTAGGCGAGGTAAAAGGTAAGGACAAGGAGTAGGAGATTAAAGAGCGTATAGAATAGGAAATAGTATAAAAGGTACTTTTAACTATTATAACACTTTAAAGTCTACTTATTATTATTCTAGGGAGTAATAGAGTATATCGAATCGACGGCTCGTTTAAGTACTAATATAAGTACTTATATACCTACGCCTATAACCTAGAGATAGCGTATAAATAAATATAATATTACTTGTTTTCGTCGAGTCCTTATTCTTATAATTCGGAGGCCTCTATAGCTTAAAGGGCCGCCTATAAGGCTAGGGTAAATACGCCTAGTCTACCTATAATCTTATAGCTAGTATTCGAGGTATAAACGCCGGAAGCCTCGTAAATTCAGACTAATTAACCTACTATTAATATACCTAAACTTAGCTTATTTAACGTAACTCTATAGGATATAATTATTATACTAGCGACGATTTATAAGGATATTAAGGCTGTTATTCGAGACTAGGAGGCTAGCGGTACGGGTCTAAAAGTATAAGGGATTCTACTCCCTTTAAAGTACTAGTAGTACGTACTTTCGCCCTTTTAGTAGGAGGTTTATAATACCTAGAAGTAAAAGATTCTAAATTAGAGAGTAAGTAAATACTATCTAATTCTCTTATATTTTATTACTAATATCTAATAAATAGCCTTCTTTATATAGAGCTCTTTTTATAAGCGGGACTAGGCGTGATTTTAGTCTTATTTTACGCCGGAACAGGGTACTAAAACCTCTATTAGCTATATATACGAGCGGATTAAAGAGGTAAAGAATAAGGAGGATATAGAGTTAGTAAAACAAGCGCGCGAGAACCCTAAATTTAAGTCTAAATACTCGTATATAAAGGGTAAGTAAAAGTACGTCCTAGCCTAGGTATATACGATTATATATAAATATCGCTAGCTCTACGATAACGTAAAGACTTCTTAGGATATATGTAATTAAATATAAATAAATAAATATAGCTTTATACTAATTAAATTCCGAAAGAACTATTAAAAAGTAATAGAATAGAATTATAATATATTTATCTAGGATTTAATTCAATTTTTATAGTTAATATAAATACTACTTTACAGATAAATAGACCCTTGTATTTTTAGTAGCCCTTGCCCTAGCCTGTTTATATACTACGTACCTACCTAGGTAGTAGTAGGATTTAATTCTAAGTATAACAAGGGTCTAAATCGCTTATTTAGAGACTTTTTATATACCTAAGGGTAGTAATTAAAGGTGGTTTTATAAGTGGTTTTATAGGTGGTTTAGTATAAATATAGGGGCTAGCGCGATAGTCTAAACTATCGCGCCCGTAAAACCTAGACTATTAATTACCTAGGTAGGGGGTATTTCGTACGTATTCTATAGTAAATTTAGTAGGGAGTACTATATAAATAGGAAATATACTTCTAACCTAGTAATTAATAGTCTAAAGCTAAGGGGTTAAGGGTAGTATTAGTAGTATTATTAGTAGAGTAGTTAGTAGAATAAGAGTAAGATATAGCGCTACCTTATCTTAAAATTAGAGGCTAGATAGACTACTTATTTATATTATAACGTAAGCCTTTCTCTTACTTTTTTTTATATAGATTAATTAATTACTATTCGATTCGGATTTCTAAGTACTTGTTCGAGTTTTTATTTAGCGTTAAGCGTTATAGTATAAGTGTTTTACGAACGATTTAGGTACTAGGCCTTAGTACTATAGCTTCGCTTACCCTACCGTAAATACGATATCTTTAAGTAATAACTATACTACGAAAACACATCTTATTAGGCTAGTTTTTATATTAAAATACTTCTCGAGATCTAAGGAATCGATTTATTTACTCTACGATTTATTTAGTTCGCTTTTACTATTATAGGATTAAGCGGCGTGCGGCCTCGCTTAGTATAGTAAGTCGTACCTTAGCTAGTAGCAGCTATACGACGTATTTCCCCTGGGTTTACTTAGACTATAATTACTTTATAAAATAACGTCGGATTTAGACGATTTTTAGTACGTTAGATATATATTCAATTACTTGATTTAACTAACTATAATAGGGATTTATTATATAGTATAGTTATATTAATTATTCGAGGGCCTAAAATCCTTAAAAAAGTATCTTACGGGGTAACGTTAGAGGGCTAAGACCCGGCGCTAGGAGTGGCGCCTTAGCGCGGCGCTAGGCCCGATTCGGTAGTAGCTTAGGCCTTTGTTCCGTCCCTAGACTATTAATTACCCTACCTTTTATACTAATTCTAAGGTAAAGACTTAACCTTAGCTAACTAGCTAGCTAGCTAGCTAATACTAAGGTAAAGACTTAACCTTAGCTAGCTAGCTAGCTAGTATTAAGGTAAAGACTTAACCTTATTTAGCTAGCTAGCTAGCTAGCTAATAGTAAGGTAAAGACTTAACCTTACCTAGTANCTTAATAGGGTGTCCTAGACAAGGGTTATAGCCTTTGTTAGGCCGTGTCGCGGAGCTAAGACACGGCCTAAGGAGGGTTACAGGGGAGGGTAGGACACATGCCAGAGGTGTTATAAGCTTGGCGTCGGACTCGGCTAAATCTCGATCGTGGATTGTTTTGCTCTTACATTCGCCCGATTGGGGGTAGTATCTTAGTGCCTCAAATACACGGCCACAACATCTCTACAAGCCGGCGCGGCTCTTTACATCCATGCTCTCTTTTTCCTTGCGCGTCATAAAGGTACAACCTTGTGGTCTTTGGTCTACGTCTCAACACACACTAGAAAGAACATCATTGCATTTCCCCTTGGGCGTGTTTTACTTGGTCCGATCGACCTCGGTTGCCACGCGGTATAGCCCCATCATGGAGGATACGGCAGATAGCGACAGAAAGGAGCCTTCAGCCTCGCCGAGCGCAATAAACAACTCCAGTGAAGAAGTCGAAAGCGCCATTGAGAAGCCCAAAGTGGCTGCACCAAAGCAAGATGAAGCCTCGGAGGAACTGGAAGAAGGAGAAGAGGTCGAGGACCGCGCAGGCGAGGTCAACACAACCAAGTCGGATGCGAATTGGGTAGAGGGGCACAATGGAGCAAGTGAGCCATCCGCCAGTGACGGAACGGCAGACGCCCCGCCACTGCCAGACGAATCAATTCCTCCATTGCCATCCGAAGCCCCTCCTACCACATCAGCACCAGACGATGGGTGGGCTCCGGTTTGGGAAGAATCGGCACAGGCTTTCTACTTCTATAACCGCTTCACTGGCGCAAGTCAGTGGACGAATCCACGAGTTCCAGAAGCGGATGCTGCTATTCCCCAACCAGGCCCACCCGGCGTCGCAACTCCAGTCGCAACAGCTACGAATTCTCCCCCTCCGCCGGCAGCAATAACTGGTTACAATCCTGCGATACATGGCGATTACGATCCCACCGCGTGGTATGCTCAACCGAATGCTGCTGCTGAGGCATCCGCATCCGCAGGACAAGCAGACCAAACGGACGTATATGCGGCAACGGCAGCCTTCAATCGATTCACAGGACGGTTCCAGAATGCCGATATCACCCCTGACAATTTCAATGACGAGAATAAGAGCAAACGGCAGATGAATGCATTTTTCGATGTCGATGCTGCAGCGAATAGCCACGATGGGAAAAGCTTGAAAGCAGAAAGAAGCGGCAAGAAGCTGACCAAGACGGAACTGAAGCAATTCAAGGAGAAGCGAAAAGCGAAAAAAGAGGAGAAGCGGAGAGCTTGGCTGAGGGACTGAAGAATGTATCATGGAGTTCTCGCATCTTGCTGGCGTTATTTTGATCATGGAGTTTAAGGTTGGGGATTGGGAGCGATCCACGGGCTCGGGGGATACGACCATTCATGGCGATATCTGGTCAATTTGTAAAATTATCCATCCAAAAAGGAGACGAGGGGTGGGGCAGTCTCTTCCTGTACTCATATTGTTCCAAGTTCATACATGTCCACAGGGACGCAAAATCAAAACCAAATACTCTAGGCCATGGCCAATAAGATGTCTATCTACAGAATGTGCTTCCCCCGCATGACGCATCAAAGCCATTGAGTTTGAACAAGCGTCTGAGCTCTGGGTGTAGCTCCTTCTATACAGTACCTCCGTATCTAGACGACATCTTATCTCTTGAACATTAGAAGAGTTACTCCCGACAATCTTTATGATACAATATATAGTATACATTCGCATGATAAGATACGAAATTCGGCTATGGCTATGGAAAGCTGATTGGATGAGCGAAATTGTATACTCCGTATATGTATATCAAAAAATAAATCGGGAAAAGTTCGAAAAGGTCAGACAATGTCTCTCGTCCACTTTACTGATACTTGAGAATTAAGTTGGCCGATAGGGTGTCTTTTCCATATTAAACCCGCGTGACTCTCTTAGCGATATTTGGATTCTTTTAGTACTTTGAAGTAGAATCGGTCTTAGGTCTAGATTGAGCCATCGCGTATGCGTTCCACGTCAAGTGTGTGTTAGAGAGTGAAGTGGCATATTATTTTTAGGGATGCATGGAATAGTGGCCATAAATTTGACACTCCACTCCATCTAATTAGGCATCTGGCCGTGTCATTGGCCCGTTTGGGTATGCAAATAAGGTTTTCCCCAACCACACCGTCTGAGTTGTACATTCATCCCAAATTCTTGTCCACATCTACCTGGTCTCCTAAGCTCCTTAGTACCATCCACCCAGATTTTGTGCATACGCATTGGACGATCTCACCACCTCCTGCACTAGACAATTGGTTGTGGAGTCCGTCAGCGTGGACGACCTACCCGACCACCCCGATCAGCCTTATGGAGGGCACAAACCTGCAGCGGCCTGGTGGACGGCTGGAATGGGCCGAGGAGCGCGAGCGCGAGCGCGGTGCAACCACCAACGACCTCCTCAGTAGTGACCGTGACCGTGACCGCGATGTCTCTCTAGAGACGACCAGCGCAAGTCCAGCGGGATCAGGAAGCTCTCCGGCCGGTGCGAAGCGAAGAGATGGCAAGAATTCCGTGGTTCCCGGCCAACGCTTCGCTTGCACGAGGTGCTCCAAGACCTACACGAGAATTGAGAATCTGACCCGCCATCAAGCAAATCGTACGTTCTCTCCTTGTCATCGTCGAACCATGTGTTTATGTTTTGATCTGTAAGCGATGTTGGGACAACTTGCAGTCAATCTTCCCACATAAGAAGCTGGCAAAGAACCACTTAAATTAGTCGGAGTTCAAACTCACACACATGTTCTTGTTGTTGGACCAGATTCATGGACCCGAATCGCTTGGACCTTTACATTGTGTTTCTGGCAACGCTGTACAATCCCCGTACATTTCATTAACACCTGCTTACTTTCCACTACAGACGAAGGGGGCAAGTTCAATTGTCCAGTATGCAGGAAAAGCTTCACGCGAAGTGATCTCCTGAACCGGCATCGCCGGATCCATAACTCACACCCAGACTCTAACAACACTAGCGAGAATTCCAATGACTTTCCATCGCCTTCAAGATCAGCGGGATCTTATGATAGTGGTGGCACGCCGATAAAGCAAGAGACGAGAGGGGGTCCGCTTCCTTCTCCAAACAGTATCCTTCAAGGCCAATATGGAGAACCGCACCATCAAATCCCTACCTCTAACTACCAAGCCCCCTTTCAACAACCGACACCCCATAGTGATAGTATACCAATGATGTGCCCGGGAGCCCCCAATCAAGATCTCAACGACCTTATGGAAGCTGCTCTTGCCCCTCAAGATGCGTTATCTTTTACTCCCGTGGAAAATTTCAACCCGAACTTATGGGGTGGCTTCATGTTATTTGCCGACAATTCAAATTCCTATATGGGCTCATACGATGCTGACATATCATGGACACTGAATTCACTTCATTCCGAGGGCTCGCCAACGAATTACCTCGACGATCCAAACTTTGGGGATTTCGTTTTAAATCCATATCAGTACCAGGCGGTCTCTTATAGGCAAGACGATGTAAGCGCCTTGGACGCTGATGATGCCGTAGATGAGGATAAAAATGACTGGCCCGACAAACCAGATAGCCAACTACCTCGCGCGCCTCGTGTTGTGCCACTCCATCTGATACCAACATCATGGCAAACAGTTCTGGAAGAAGCAAGGTCGATTCAATTCGCTCCAAACATTGTCGGGGCAATCCGACATGTCAACGAACCACTCCGAAATGAACTCATATGTGCTCTTGACGACCCAACCTTTAGAAATCCATTGTCCAAACCTCAAATCAATGATGCCATGTTTCCACCTGCGGAAGTGATCGAGTTCTTCCTTCATATGTATCTGCAGCACGTACATTCCCGTTTTTCTGTTCTTCATCTCCCAACTTTCGATATCTACAACACATCACGCCACTTATTACTGGCCATGTGTTTTCTAGGCTCTAGTCATTCTAGAATGGATCGAGGTAGATTTTCAAGATTGTTCTATGACCACCTCAGGCTTGCTTTCCTACGCTCCTCGGAGATGGATCCAAAATCTGTAAGTTTTGAAAACACCAGCGTAAATCGTCTTTTTTCAAGTACTAATGCAATTTTATTTAGCTTAGGATTACTGACAACATTTTGACGTCTTTCTTGTTGTGCATGACTGGCACATGGAGTGGCAGTAAACAATCCTATGAGTTTGCAGAGGGTGCCCGTGGAACACTCGTCACTACTATGAGACGAGCACGGCTTCTTGATTGCCGTCCGTCGTCTCGAATATCAGTCGAAAAGTACAAAGCCCCAGGAGTAAGTGAGTGGGATGCTATTTGGTTTGCGTGGGCCGAAACCGAGAAACGAAAACGACTAGGCTTATGTATATATGTGAGAAGCTTTCCACCGCAAATCTTGATAGTCGAAAACTTGGAGCCTCACTAACAATTCCCAGATGTTCGACTGTCAATGGTCAGCACTCTTCAACTGCCAACCATATGTCGGCAAATCCGAAACCACAAACTGTGTCTTCCCATGTGCCGAAGATCTCTATGAAGCCCCTACATCAGAAACCTGGAGACATCTCATCAACGAGCCAAACAGATCAGCCTCAAGCTACTACCTGCACGCTCTGAACGCCTGTCTCCTCCACAAATGGGTCAAACCCGCGCCCCCAATCGTAGACACGGGCAGTGACTTTGGAAAAATGATTCTCATCTACTCAATCCACACCCACATCTTCGAATGGCGACAATCAACCAGTATGCTCAACCCAACGGGGCTCATGGGATCCTTTGGCAACTCGGCCCTGCCCATCGGCAAAGGGCTCCAGGAACGACGACAATGGCTCATCGATGGCCTGGACAGTTTCCAAGAATGCTACGGCCATTCCGGCGTCTCCACCGCGACGACCCTCCTCCACCGTCTCGCCTACGTCGCGCTCGACGTCAGTCTCAGCGACATGCATCTTGTGGCCGGTCGCTCGAATAACCTCCACGACGGTAACTTCGCCGAGGAGAACCTGAAGCACTGGGCTAACTCGGAGATGGCGGCGAGTACCATTGGTCATGTCTTTGCTATGCTGGATTTGTGTCATCGCACGATTGAGTATGGGAATGTGGCGGAGGCGTCGTATGAAGTGGCTGTTTGTCTGCTTACGGGGGGGATTATCTGTTGGGCGTATGCGAAGTTACGGGGTGGTGGTCAGACGAGTGAGTGTGTGGAGCGGGTGAGGAGGGCGGCGGTGGGGTTGAAGGGGATGGGGTGTTGGAGGATGTGTAGTACGTTTGGGAGGATTTTGGAGGGGTTTGATGTTGTGAAATAGGGGGGAGAGGAGATTAATAGATGGGGGTTTGATGTTGGGCTTTTTTTGTTGGATCTGTTATTTGAGGTTTGGATTTGGTTGTTTGGATTTGTTGGTGGCTACGAGTATTTACAGTAATTTCTTTCTGGTTGTCTTTGTCGGTTTTGGAGTTTGGTTTGGTTCGCTTGGGTTCGCTTGGTTTCGCTTGGGTTTGGGTTTGGGATATATATGAAATCGGTTTATATATGTCAAGGGGATGGGGTGGGGGTGGGGGAGTGAGAAGGAAGAAGGGCAAGGGCGTAATATATAAAGGAAGGAAATTAAGGAATGGAATGGAAGGGAATGGAAGGGAAGGGAATATCCTTTTGCTAGGTACTACTTAGTGTGGCTTG
>LT855413.1:24609-48864 GCA_900184765.1 Hymenoscyphus fraxineus | reverse complement strand
TAAGTCTTACTAGGGCGATAATAGGGTGGAATCACAAGGGTTTGCCAAGAGGAAGAATAAGCTTTTTGGGAATCCTGGGGATGGGCTTCGGGTGGATGGTTTTAGAGAGTAGAATATATAAGGTACAGGTGGTTTAGGAGTTAGTAGTAGAATAGGTAGTAGTAGGGGTTAGTAGGGAATTCTCTAGGTGTTAGTAGAGGGAAGGGGGTAGGGGGTTCGATTATAGTATAAGGGGTTTAGGGAGTTTAAGATAAAAGTCTAATAGTAATTTATACTTAGAATATCGTTTATAAAAATAGAGTGATTCTTTTAGGATTTATATATAATAATACTTTTAGAGGGTTTAGTATAAAAATTAAATAGAATAGATTAACTAATAGAGTCTTAATCTTAGTTATTTTAATTAACTCGACCTTCTAATTAGAATTAATCGCTTAATTAACTATATAATCTAATTAAATTAATTAATTTAGGCTAAAGCCTTAAACTAATAGACTAAGGGCTTAGAGAGTACTTAGCGTACTATATAAAAGCTAAGTAAGAGCTTCTTAGACTTATTTTTACTAGGAACGTTCTTATAAAGTAGAAATAAATAGTATATAGTATTTCCCGTCCTTTTCTATTCTAACTTATAGAAGTAGAGTAGGAGAGCTAGGCCTTTAGCCTAGTAAAGGAAAGGAGAGCGAATTATATAACTAGATAGAAGTAGAGAAGAAAAGGCTAGGTTTAGAAAAGGAACGGAAAGAAGAGACTAAAATAAGGTTAAATTAAGGCCTACGTTTTTTATAGTCTTTTTACTACGTAAGTAATAGCCTTTTTACTATATAAGTAATAGCCTTTTTACTACGTAAGCTAGTCTTTTTACTACGTAAGTAATAGTTTTTTTACTATAGTATAAAGGTACGTAGAAGCGCTAGAAAGGGTTTACTAAAAAGGGTTCGCTAAGTTATCTTTTTACTATATAAGTAATAGTCTTTTTACTATATAAGTAATAGTCTTTTTACTATAGTATAAAGGTATATAAGAGCGCTAGAGAGGGTTTACTAAGTAGTCTTTTTACTAGATATATAAGTAATAGTCTTTTTACTATAGCTCTAGTACCGAGAGTATAAAGATATATAAACACGCTAGAGAGGGTTCTATAACCGTCTTTTTACTACGTAAGTAATAGTCTTTTTATAGGTATTATATAAAGGTATATAAGAGTACTAGAGAGGGTTCGAAGTAGGTCTTTTTACTATAGTATAAATAAAAGACTACGATATAAAAGATATATAGGAACTAAGAAGGAGATCTACTTCGAGTAATTTCTACTATATTTTAGACCTATCTTTAGATCTACTAAAACCTATAATACCTAGCCTTAGAAGTACTTCTAACCCTTTCTATCTAGTACTTTAGCTAGGATAAGAAGTATTAATTAGCTTAGAATAAAAGGAATAAAAGAGCTAAAAATCTATATTAAATAGACCTTAGAAAGAAGTATAAATAGAAAAGAATAAAAGTAGAACGAATAAGAAATACTATATACTAGAAATAAATCTCGGTATAGCTTTATATTAAAAAATATACTATAATATAATTTATTTACTTTTCTTATTTATAGGAATATTACTATTTAAGGTAATATTAACTAAGTTTAGTTTAGGTTTTTAGTTAGTTTTAAAGCTTTAACTATATTAAAACTATAATAAGTAATTTAAATAGCTTATAAGTACTAAAAATTAAAAGACTAAAAGCTAATTATTAATAAAATAACTTAAAAAGAAACCTTTATTTAATAATATACTTTAATTATAAGTTAAACTAATATAAATATACTAAAAGAAAAGGCTATAATCTAGGCTACTACTAGTTCCCTTATTATATAAATTATAAAAGATAGTATTTAGAAAATATATAAAAGAATATTAAAGAGAAATAAGTATATTTAGAAAAGTAATATAAGAGATTAAATACTAGTAGTTTCTAAAAAGGTTATAAATCTATTTTATATAAAAGTACTACTTAAAGTTACTTCTACTTTATACTAGTATATTATATACTATATAACTAATCTAGTTAAAAATCCTAGAGTTATAATATAAATTTAATTCTTATTTTTTAAATCTCTAAAAAGACTTTAGAATTCTTTATATAAGTAGGAACTTAATAAAAGTATTACTTATTATATTAGATAAAATATATATTTACTTATTATATTCGAAAGAAAAAGTAAATTAAATAGAAATACTAAAACTCGTTTATATATATATAACTCTTTATATTTATATAGTTATACTTATATATATTAGAATAATATAAATATAAAACTAATTTATAGAGTTAATTAAGTATTATTTTATCCTCGAAGTATATATATTTTTAACTAGTAAAAGTACTATTATATAAGTATAAAGAGTTATATATATATAAATAAAGCTTAAGTATTATTAGTTTAACTCTAAGTTAATAGAACCGAAAGATAATAAGGAAAGTATTAAAGTAAGGCTAATAGTTTAGTATTAAAAGTATTATATTATTAACTATTAGTTATATATACCGAGTAAAGGTATTATAAATACTACTACTATATATAGTAGTTCTTAGTACTAAGGCTAATATATAAGTAGCCTCGAGTAGTATAATTTACTTATACTAATATAGGGCTAACTTTAAAAGAAGAAGAGGTTATACTTAGTAACGTATATAACTAAATAACTAACTACTCCTAGTTTTTTAAATAATATAAAACAAAACCTTATTTTATATAAAGAAAACTCTATAAACCTCTAAGAACCTTATTTAATATTCTTTATACCCTTTCTAATCTTTCTATATTTAACTTACTCTTATATATTAATCTTAATCTTATTAGATTCGATTAATCTAGTAAATACCTAGTAAAGCTTTAATTTTATTATTAAATTCGTAGGATTAGTATTTCTTTAAATCTATATAATAGTATAGATTTTATATTATTTATATACTTATCGAAGTACTATTATATTAATTATTAATCGCTTCTTCTTAGTAGTACTAAGTTTAGTTAAGTAATTATATATAGACTTAGAATTAGTATAAATAGTTAATTTAAACTTATAACTAAGGATTTTATTTAAACTTAACTTAATAACTTCTATTATATTAAACCTTCTACTTAGAGTATATAGCTTAGAAGCTAGAACACTTTATATAACTTATCTATACTTTATAGAACTCTAGTATAAAATTATAGCGTTATTATTCTTATCTACTAGGTATAAGATATATCTAATTTATAATAATAGGTTTATTAGGTTAATAAAAGAAGTATTAATAAATAAAATAAGTTAGAGTAAATTATAGTCTAGAGGGATATATTTAAGTCCTCTTTTTAAATTATTAATTAACTATTAAATTTATTTATTTAATACCTAGATATTCTTCTTTTTATAATTTATTAATTATATAACTACGTTTAGATTAAATATAGCCTCTAGTTAATAAACTATTACTATATATACCCTAAGTACTTACTAGGTAATATATTAATCCTTTATAGAATAATTCTTATAAACTAATTCTCTTATACTTATAATATTAATTAGCTTATCTTTAATAAGTTTAATTTAAGAGGTATAGTTATAGGTAAGTATAATTAAACTATCTTTATTTAAATTAATATTTATACTATTAAATTTAAGAGGCTTTTTAGTAGTTAATTATTTAATAGGTTTTAACTTAAATACTTTAGATTCTTCTTATTCTTTATCTAGGAACGCGGTATTACTAAGTATAAGAGTATTATTAGTTTATAATCTAACTATCTTAAATATTCCTTTATAATTTATATATAATAGGTAGAAGTTATATATAGATTACTTTATATATAGTTTCTTTATATAGTATTTAAGATATATTATATACTAGTAGTTACTAGACTCTAGAATACTATATAATAGCTTTATAATCTCGAAGTATATATTCTTTTACTTTAGTAATCCTTTTAGTTCTTATATAAAGAATAGTTAATTAAGCGTAGTTTTTAATTAAGTATATACTTAAACTACGTTATAGAGCTATAGTTTTAAAGGTTCGTCTTTAGTATATAAAAGGATAACTATAAGAGCGATAATTAACTAAATACTAATACGTTAAATTATTAAAGACTATATTAGAACTATCTTCTTTTTATTATTATTAAAAGCCTTAATAACTAGTTTTAACTTCTTAAATATAGTAGAAGTTCTCTTATTTTTAATAGTATTAATAAATCTAGAACTAAATATATAAGTGTCTTTTAGTAGATTATTAAAAGAACTAATTCTATATACTTTATTCTCTATTAATCTATTTATTTTAATCTCTTAAGAGTTATTAAAAGCGGTATAAATAATACTATTATTTATAAAATATATATAAGTTAAATTACTATCTTCTAAGTTCTAAGTTAAGGTTACCTTAAGGTAATAAACTATAGTATACTTATATAGGTAACTACGACCGCGCTTTAGCTAGGCTTAACCCTTAGGTAGTACTACTTATTTATTAGTCGAAAGTAGTATATTCTTAGTACCTAGATAAGTTACTATATCTATAGGTTTAATATAAAGTAGTAGATCGAGTAGGTTAGTTACGTTCTTATTTAAATAATAAGGTTTAATAACTATACTTTAAAACTTAACTAATTAATCGTTAATTTTAATAGTAACTTCTTTACTATTTTATTCTTATAATAGATATAGTTCTTACTACTTCTTATTCTTATACTAAACCTAAACTTCTAAACCTAGTAGTAAATCTTTAACTTTATTCGAAGGTCTATTTTATATATTAAAGGTATTATAAACTTAGCGCTTAGCTTTAATCTTATATACTTTTACTATAGTCTTTTAAAGTATTTTAGAGCGTTAAGTAACTATAGTTAAATAGGTTTTATAGTTAGTTATCTTTAAATATATACTAAATATAAGTAAGGTTAGAATTAGTTTATTAGGTCCTATAGTATTATTAATAGCTTTTACTACTATTTAAAGTATAAAATCCTTATATAGGTTCGGGAGCTCTTTATAAATAATTAAGTAGGTATAGCGAATTAGCTTATAGTAACGTTTAACTAATCTAATTAAATTATATACTTCTACTTATATAGTAGTTATTTAAATACCTTATATACTTATATATAACTTAAACTCCTTAGATATAAAGTTCTTTCCTATATTAGTTATAAGTATATCTATTAGTCCTATAAATATATAGATCTAGTACTTTCTAATAATATCCTAGACGTGTTTTACTAAGAGGTTTTAAAGCTAATATACTATATTCTAATTAGTAGCTTTATTAATTATATAAAGTATAGATTATTCTAAAATAAAGAAAATATTTATATAAACTATATAATTAAAGTCCTTATTATCCTTAAGTATAAAGTAGAATTTATATAGTAAGGTACTATACTTCTAGTAGTAATTATAGTACTTAGCTAACTTTTTAAGAATATATAAGTTTACTTTATATCTAGCTTATTCTATAACTTTCTATAATCTTTAGATAAATAGATAACTAAATCGCTTATAAAGTTAATATAAGGCTTATTTTTATACTATAAAAGGGTATTTAAATTAATAAATAACTATAATATAAGATTTATTCTTTTATTAAATTATATTCTTAAGATTAAGAAAGGTAGCTTTACGTTTATTTAATTCCTATAAGTATATAATAAATAGAAGCTTAATCTTAAAAATATAAAAGTCTATTAGACTAAGTAGTATATTAATAGTTATATAACCCTTAGTAATTAATACTCTAATACTAAATTAAACGCTTATAGTACTTAGTTATAATAGTAAAGTATAAATAGCCTTATATACTATATATTAATCCTATCTTATAGAGTTAAAAGTAACTATACCTATATTAATTATAATACTATAAAAGTACTCTAGGCCCTAGCGCTTATTTAGTATTAAAGCTCTTATAGTAGTAATAGTAGAAAATACGCCTATTTTATTTATATTTTAATTACTACGAAATAGCTTATTATTAGTATAAAACCCGATCTAGTATATATAAAATATATTATTAAACTAGTTTACTAGCTAATAAGTACTATTATTATCTAATAAATCTAAAGTAATAGGTTCTATTATATAGTAGTAGCTTATATTATATTTAGCTAGTTTAGTAGAACTCGAATCTAAGTCTAAGGAACTCTTACTTTTAAAGGTATCTAAACCTTTAAAATCTATTATAAATATATAATATATTTTATTTAATTCGTTCTTATTAAAATTACCCTTATATATCTTCTTAAATTAACTCTACTACTTCTTCTTATACTATACCTATTCCTTAATAGAATACTTATTTATATAATAGTTTAAACTCTTATATATTTAATAAAGTCTATTATAACCCTATTAATTACTATAATCCTTATAGTTACGTTTACTATTCTATCTATAGAATTTATAGTCTATATAGTAGACATTCGAATATACTTATAGTTATTAAAATAAAGTTAATAGAAGGGAAATAAAATAATTTATTAATTTCGTAGTAAAAGTACCTTTAAGGTTACTCTTATTTTTATATATTATACCTTTAATAAACTCGTACTATAAAATCAACGACTTTATAGAAGTAATAAGCTCGCTAACTATATTTAGTAGTTAAATAATAATATTAATATACTCTAGAATTCTATAATAATAACGAATAATACTTTTATAAAAGTATTTATTACCTTATAAATTATTTAGAAGACCTATATAAAGATCTTATAACTTAGTAAGTATTATATCGAAATATACTATAAGTAATTTATTAGAGTATTTATTTTTAAGGTAATTAAACGTATATTTATTCTATTTATCTTATATATATTAACGGTAGTTTCTATTCTTAAAGTACGTTTATATTACTTATATAACATTTATAAAAGGTAGATTTAACTTAGTAATCTAGGTATAATAATATATAAATACGTCTCCTTTAAGTATAGTAGAAAAGACCTTTAGAAAACTATTTATCTAAATACTAACTATTTTATATTATTAATAAAAGACTTATAATTTTATAATAAATATATTATTATAACCTTTATATCTTATATTATTATAATATAATTTTTAAAAGGCTTAGATCTATTAGCTATTCGTAATAGGTCTAAGTAATAGAGATAATAGAATATAATTTATAGTAGAAATTATATTATAGAATAGAATAACTAGCTAAGGTTATTAAATAGATAGAGCTACTATTAGAGGTAGTAGAGCTAGGTATTAATTAAAGGTAGTTCTATATTACTAGTTATTCGAAAGCTTTAGAATATTATAGCTAGTATAAATAAATAGAGAATATAACTATTCGAGTTATTCTTACTTATAAGTCTACTATTATACTTCTAGTATATACGATTAGTATAGTATCTTTTAGAAGTTATAGCTTATATAATTCTATATATTAGATATAGCTTATCTTAGAGTTAATAGTATAAAATACTTTTATTATAGAAGTAGCTTCTAAGGTTTTATATAGAATTTACTTATAATTAATTTAATTTATTCGGATTATATAGAACTCTTAGGCTTTTAAGGTTATAAAGTATATACCTTAGGTCTAGAGAATATATTACCTTAAGTCTAGAGAATATATTACCTTAAGTAAAAATAGCTATAGGTTAATAAAGTAGTAATAAATATTTAAATAATAGTATTTAAAGTAGTATTATATATATACTTAGAATTAAGGTATTAAGAATATTCTTTATAGGCTTTTAAAGGTTTATTTAGTAGTCTATTAATATATAGCTTAATAGTAAACTTAGTAATTTAAATAGTAGAATATTATATATTTACTATAATAGTTTTTATAGTATTAATTTAATTATTTCTATAATAAATACTTATTTATATTTATATTTACTATATTAGTCCTTTTTATTAATAGTTATTAGTTTCACTATAATAATAAGGTAATACGAAATAGTATTATTAGTTTATATTTCGTATAAGGGATCTAAAAGAGTATATGTTACTAGCTAAGAATATATAGTATTATATAGTATCTTAGATAGTTCGTCTTATGTAATAAACTTTAGATATCCTACTAGGAGTATAGATATACCGATATTAGTACCTCTTTAAAATAATTAAAATAGTATAAAAATAAGATAATAAAAACTTATTATTATTAATTTACCTTTTCCTTAGCTAGTACTCCCTTTTTCGCTATCCTTTCTACCTATTTATTAGCTAAATAATAGACTATATTTATATTAATAAATAACTTAAGTACGTTATTATACTTTAATTTAGTTATTACGTTAGATAGGTTCGAGTTTACCTTAATCTATAATAAATAGTTAATTTCGTACCTTTTAAACCCCTCTTATAGTACTAAGAGATCTACTATAAGTCTCTTTTCCTTTATTATACTAAGTTTTATAATATAATTATATAGTAACTTTAAATCTATATAAACTTTAAGTAGAATTAAGTTGTTAAGAAGTATCTTATAGATTATTATTTTAATAGATATCGCTATATTAAATCTATTACTTAAAGCGTATAATTTAGATACTAATATACTCCTTATTACTTATTTATATTTAGTAGAACTCTAGTAGATAAGGTTTACTCTATTATCTCTATTCTTTAGAATTAGAATATATTTAATTTATAAAGTAAGATCCTTTAGGTTTATAAAGGCTCTATTTATAAAGAGAATAAGTTTTAGTATTTTTTAATCTAGTTTAATATAATTAATCTTTTAGTTAGTATTATTTTTTATCTACTTTAAATATTTATTTAATAGGTTAATATCCTCCTTCTAAGGGTCTATTATTTATACTACCTAGAAGAGATTAAACGCTACCTCTAGTTGTAATATAGTAGCTAAATACACTCTATAAGCTCGCTAGGATTTATACTACTTTTATAGGGTTAGGTTCTCTTAAATTTTACTATATATACTATATAAATCTAAGAGTTTATCTTATACTTACTTTAGTTACTCTATCTATTTACGCTATATAAGTAATAGAGATTTATTAGTAAGTATAGTAATTAGTCTACTATTAAACTTAATAGGGTAGCTAGTTAATAATTATTCTTAAGGTTTTACTATAAAATTAGTCTTAGTTAATTCGTTTTCTTCTTATTATATAAAATCCTTATTTATAAGGATTAAAGTATTATTAGTTTATAAAGTAATAATACTAAAGGCCTTATCTTTATAGGCGTATAATAAGTATAAGTTAAATATTAATATCTTATACTTTAATTAGTTTATATAGAACTTAAGATATATCTTATACTAGTAATTACTTACCTCTAGAACTTTATACTATAGCTTCTTTATAAGTAGTACTTTTCTATTTTATTATAGTTAAGGTAGGTTTTATAGTAGTTAAGTATAAAAACGTTAATTTAGCTCTATAAGAGACTAGGTATAGGCTTATATAATATCTCTTAGGTATATACTAAAGTTATCGAAGCCGAGTATAGTTAATAGTATAAGAATTAGTTGCTAGCTAACTCTTTATATAGTAGGAGACTCTATAAGAATATAAGATTTCTTTTTATTACTCTATACTTAAATTACTAATTATAACTTAATATATTCTTATAAAGTACTCTTATTTCTTAGTTCTTAAATAAATTTTAAATTAAAGACTTATATACTATATAGAACGTTGTTTTTATTAATAGCTTTAATAGCTTATTTATTTATTAATCCTATAATTTTAAGGTTATTTGCTACTATCTCTTCTTTTATTAATTTAATATTCTTAAATACTAGGTAAATATTAGTATCTTTTAATAGGTTAACTCTTACTATTTAAGTATAAGTATTATTACTATTCTAAGTATAAGATCTATTATAATCTAAGATCTATAATTTAGAGTTAATCTTATTTATAAGTACTATAATATATAGTAGTAAGTATTTCCTAGGTTATCCTCTACCTCTCTTTAGTAGTAGTACTTATTATTATAGTTTAGGTATAGAAGGTAGTTAAGGTTAAAGGTTTCTTTCTAGAATTATAGTATCTTAGTATTACTCTAGCTAAGGGTCTTAAGACCTTTATTTATTATCTTCTAGTAGTATTTGTACTAGGCTCTAATAATTCTAGTTATCTTCTCTCTTAGAATTATCTTTATAAAAAGGTTTAACTAAAGTAGAGTAAATAATAGTTTTTATTCTATTATTATTAAAAGTTATATCTTTACCTTCGACTTTAATAAGCTTATATAGCCTAGTCTACTTTCCTAATTTAGCTATAGCTTACTATACTCTTACTAAATACTCTATAAGAAGCTTATAAATATTACTATTTAAAGGTCTATTTCTTATTCTTAGTACTTCTTTTACTTATTACTTAGTACGTAGATTTCTAAAGTCTTTTATTACTTTTAGTATAGTAATAGTACGTTATAAATAATTAGCTATAAGTAGCTCTTTATTAGTTATATAAGGAAATACCTTAAATACTAGTAAAGTTAGAATTAATCTATTTAGACTAGCTAAATTATTAATAGCTTTTACTACTATTTATAACTTAGTATTACTTTATAACGTAGGTAGCTCTACGTCGAGTATTTTATATACTCTTTAAAGTAGGCTATAATACTATTTAATCTTACTAACTAAATAATATACTTTAGTAGGTATAGTAACTATAGTTATACTAAGAGTTTTAGCGTATAACCTAAACTCTCTACTAGTAAAATTTATACCTTAATTATAAGTAATAAGATCTAGTAGTCTAAGGTAGGTATTAACTTATATTTCTTAGAATAACTTCTAAGTAGTCTTTATATAAAAGTTAGAGAGCTATCTAGCTGTCTAGAATCTAGTTACCTTATCTATATAATAAAGAACGTTATAGTTATTAACCTAAAGTACGTTAATATAAATATTATAGTTAAACTTATAGTTATTATAAATAGTAAACTTAAATCTACTAAAAGACTTTCTATAGAGTTAATAATACTTATAAAACTTACTTATAAACCTTAAGAAGCTAAAGTCTACTTTATAGCCTATATACTTTAGGATTTTAGCTAATTAAGGGGTAGATAGGTAACTAAATCTTTAGTATAATTACTATAGATCTACTTTTATAAGAAGTCTATTAATTCGCTAGTTCTACTATAGGTACGTAGACATATTAGGTTAATCTTTATACTTTATAAAGAAGAAGGCGTATCTATATCTCCTAAATATAAGAACTTCTTTACTATTCTCTACTACTAGTTTATTTCTTAGATTATTAAATATAACTTTAATTCTATTTATATTAGCTAGGTAGAATAAGAATAGCGTATCTATTAGTAATATAAAGAATCGGATAGTATTAACTAGAGTTAGTATATTAATTAATCTAAGGTTCTTTAAACTTTTACTAATATTAAATTTAATTTTTATTTTATTAGCTATAGAAGTATCTATTTATATCTTATATAAAGTAGAGTATATAAGATATTAATTATATCTAATAAAATATATATTAGTAGCTCTTATATTAATAAGAATACTAAAGAAGAATTTAGAACTATATCTCTTTTAGTTAGTAGGAGAATTAGTAAGGTACGTAGAAATATCTTTATATTCTTCTATATACTTAATATCCTAACCTTTAAAAAGAATATATATAAATATATAGTTTTCTAGATTTTATATAATCTTTTTACTAGTTTTTTTATTAATTTTATTACTATATATTATTTAAATAGCTCTATTAATTAATATTTTATTACTTAAATCTCTATAGTTATCTTTAATCTATTTACTTATATATACCCTAGATATTTATAGTTTAGGATCCTATCCTTTATAATCTATTATATACTAGGTAAACTTTCTTTTATTATTATAGTAGTAATATTTAGGTAGGTTATTTCTTTTTAAATTAAAGAACTCTTATTTAAACTTTTTATACTCTTTTACTAAATAGTAAGTTAACTAGTATCCTAGTTTCTTATAAATAAAATACTTTTAAATAAATCTACCTAAACCTAATAGTTTATAATATAAGGTTCTAGTAGGTAGTACTTTATAGAATCGTTAATCTATATAATAGGCTACTATTTTAATAGAAAGGTTATTTAACTCTTTATTACTTATATAGAAAGCTCTATTTTATCCTTCTAGTATATTAGAGGTCTTATTAAGTAGCTATAATATTATAGTAGAATCTAGATTATTAATAGCTTTATAGGTAATAAGTAAGCTCTTAATACTATTAATAAGACTAGGTATATCTTTTATTAGGTTTATATATACTTATTTATAAGTAATTATCTTATAATAGGCTAAAATAAGTTAATTATAAAAGAATCTATTAGTCTTTAATTTAAGTATTAATTTATATTTTAAATTTTCTATTTTTTTAAATATAATATTAAGGTATTTTAAGTAGGATTTACTAGAGTTCTATTCCTTAATCTTATTAAGCTTAAGTATATTCTAAATTAATAGTGAATTCTACTAATACTTAAAGCCTTTAAATTAATTCTATATTATTATATATACTTCTTATATTATAAGCTAGTATTTAATTATATAAATTAATATTTTAAAGAAACTCTCCGCTTATTCTTTAAATATTACTAGGAATACTAGTAACTATTTATCTATTAGTAATATAGTACTAGTATAAATATTATAGAACTTTTATATTTTAACTAAGAAGTTATTACTAGTTCCTTTAAACTTTATATTATTATTATAGTAGTACTTTTATATATTTGTTATTTTAAAAGAACTTTTAACTTACTATATATTATTAAAGATATTATTAATATTATCTAATACTTTAATTATTAGTATAATAATATTTGTAATAATACCGCTTCTACTAGTACTTCTACTAGTACCCCTACTAGGTCCTCCCTTAGGTCTACCTAATCCTCTACTAACTCCTATAAATCTACCTCCTCCCTTGGTGCCCTAACTATTTCTAGCTAGGTTCCTTAGTAGTAGTAGTAGTAGTCTAGTAGTATTTAAATCTAGGGTAGGTTATTTAGTTATAGTAGTAGGGTTAAGGTTTATAAACTTTTATCTTAGAAAGTTTAAAGTAGATATAAAAAGTTCTTTTCTAGAGAGGTTTAGGGTTTTACTACTAAAAGGTAGTATAGTTCCCTAAGAGTACTTCTTTCTTTATAGTTAAGTCTAATATTAAGGCTAGTTATTTAGTTTATCTATTAGTATTTTATATTTTAATACTACCTTTTTTAATTTTATATCTTTCTTTTAAATATTTATTATTTTATTATTTCTATAATCTTTATATTCTTCTTATTAAAGGAGTTCAAATAGTAATAGAGATAGTAGATAATATTCTTCTACTCCTTTCTCTAGTATCTTTATTTTAATACCTTTATTAAATAGGATCTTCTATATATTTTTAATATAAGACTTTTTTCTAATAGATTTAAATATATTTATATTTTATCTTTTAAAGTTATTATAAAAGATATTAAATAGTTATTCTCTATCTTTTAGTATCTTCTTATAATCTTATACTCTTTTTTCTATATACTTTTTAAGGGTTTATTAACTTATACTAGGATTAAGATCTAGGTCTAGTAGTAGTCTTATAAGAAGTAGTAGTATTAATTTACCTATAAAAGATTCTCTTTTAGTCGTTATATTAATCTGTTTATAAAGTTAATATTTAAAGGTATTAAAGAGTTAGTAGTATAGTTAAGTTTTAAAGGCCTAATTCTTAGGGTTACTAGTTAAACTAGTTAAAGAAATCTAAAAGCTATTTAGTTAAAAATAATAGTATAGGCCTTAACTCTCTAGTATAGTATTAATAAATATATTATTTATATATAAAATTCTATTTATTTCTTATAAAATTTAATAAAGAATTATAGAATATAATCTAGTCTTTTAATCTATACGTATAATACTAATTAGTATTAGTTTTACTATAATAGTAAGGTAATATAGAATAGTATTATTAGTTTATATTTTATATAAGGGATCTAAAAAAGTATATATTACTAGCTAAGGATATATAGTATTATATAGTATCTTAGATAGTTCGTCTTATATAATAAACTTTAGATATTCTACTAGGAGTATAAATATACTAATAATAGTATTAAGTAATTATTAATTAATTATAAACTAACGAAATAGATAATTTAATCTTAGTATATTAAATAATAAAATATAAGAAGGTTATATTTTTAATATTATCTAAAAAGGTATATATAGCTAAGAGATAGTATAAGCTTAGTTTAGTTTTAGGCGTTATAAATCTACTATTAGACTAGTTAATTTAAGAGGTTTTATAAGGTTTAGTAAATATAAATTTACTTTTAAAAACTACTTTAAAAGATATAATTTAAGATATAAATTAGGCCTTAGTATTTCTTTTATAGGTTATTAAAATAGTAGTCTACTAAGGTTTAATAATAGTAGTATAAATAGTTAGTTTATTACTCTTGAGGTATTAATATCTAAGTATTTTATTCTTAATATAATAAAGTTAACTATATTTAATTCGAATTATTTAATATTATTATTAGTAGATTAGTAAATAAGAGCTCTTTCTTATACTATAGTATATAAGGTAAAAGAGACTTAAACCTCTTATAATTTATCTTTAACTTATATATTATAATCTTATAGAACTATTCGAAGTTATTTAAGGTTTCTTATATATACCTTTTTAAAGTCTTATAAAGTTTATATCTCGAAGTCCTTTATAAATTAATAGTATAAATTATAGTTCTTATTAGTTTTACTATAATAGTAAGGTAATACGAGATAGTATTATTAGTTTATATTTCGTATAAGGGTCTAAAAGAGTATAGTTCTCTAGCTAAGAATATATAGTATTATATAGTTATCTTAGATAGTTCGTCTTATATAATAAACTTTAGAGTATAGATATACTAATACTAGTACCTCTTTAAAATAATTAAAATAGTATAATAATAATATAAGAAAACCCCTTATTATTAATTTACCTTTTCCTTAGCTAGTACTTCCTTTTTTATAGTTCTTTCTACCTATTTATTAGCTAAATAATAAACTATATTCGTATTAATAAATAGCTTAAGTACGTTATTATACTTCGATTTAGTTATTATATTAAATAGGTTCGAATTTACCTTAATCTATAGTAAATAGTTAATTTTATACCTTTCGAATCTATCTTATAGTACTAAAAGATCTACTATAAGTCTCTTTTCCTTTGTTATACTAAGTTTTATAATATAATTATATAATAACTTCGAATCTATATAAACTTTAAGTAGAATTAAGTTATTAAGTAATATTTTATAGATTATTATTTTAATAAATATTACTATATTAAATCTATTACTTAAAGCGTATAATTTAAACGCTAATATACTTCTTATTACTTATTTATATTTAGTAGAACTCTAGTAAATAAGGTTTACTTTATTATTTTTATCTTTTAAGATTAGAATATATCTAATTTATAAAGTAAGATCTTTTAGGTTTATAAAGGCTTTATTTATAAAGAGAATAAGTTTTAGTATTTTTCGATCTAATTTAATATAGTTAATCCCTTAATTAGTATTATCTCTTATTTACTTTAAACGTTTATTTAATAAGTTAATATTATTCTTTTAAAGGTCTATTATTTATACTACCTAGGAGAGATTAAACGCTACCTCTAGTTATAATATAATAGCTAAATATACTCTATAAGCTCGCTAGGATTTATACTACTTTTATAGGGTTAGGTTCTCTTAAACTTTACTATATATACTATATAAATTTAAGAGTTTATTTTATACTTACTCTAGTTACTTTATCTATTTATACTATATAAGTAATAAAGACTTATTAGTAAGTATAGTAATTAGTCCGCTATTAAACTTAATAGAGTAGTTTATTAATAATTACTCTTAAGGTTTTACTATAAAATTAGCCTTAGCTAATTCGTTTTCTTCTTATTATATAAATTCCTTATTTATAAGGATTAAAGTATTATTAGTTTATAAAGTAATAATACTAAAAGCCTTATCTTTATAGGCGTATAATAAGTATAAGTCGAACGTTAATATCTTATATTTTAATTAGTTTATATAGAACTTAAGATATATCTTATACTAGTAATTACTTACTTCTAGAACTCTATATTATAGCTTCTTTATAAGTAGTACTTTTTTGTTCTATTATAGTTAAAGTAGGTTTTAAGGTAGTCGAGTATAAAAACGTTAATTTAGCTCTATAAAAGACTAAGTATAGGCTTATATAATATCTCTTAGGTATATACTAAAATTATTAAAGTCGAGTATAGTTAATAGTATAAGAATTAGTTACTAGCTAACTCTTTAAATAGTAGGAGACTTTATAAGAATATAAGATTTCTTTTTATTACCTTATATTTAAATTACTAAACATAACTTAATATACTCTTATAAAGTACTCTTATTTCTTAGTTCTTATATAAATTTTAAATTAAAGACTTATATACTATATAGAACGTTATTTTTATTAATAGCTTTAATAGCTTATTTATTTATTAATTCTATAATTTTAAGGTTATTTACTACTATTTCTTCTTTTATTAATTTAATATTCTTAAATACTAGGTAAATATTAATATTTTTAAATAGATTAACCCTTATTATTTAAATATAAGTATTATTACTATTCTAAGTATAAGATTTATTATAATCTAAGATTTATAATTTAGAGTTAATCTTATTTATAAGTACTATAATATATAATAGTAGGTACTTCCTAGGTTATTCTCTACCTCTCTTTAGTAGTAATACTTATTATTATTATTTAAGTATAAAAGGTAGTTAAGGTTAAAGGTTTCTTTCTAGAATTATAAAGTTTTAGTATTACTCTAGCTAAGAGTTCTAAGATCTTTATTTATTATCTTCTAGTAGTATTTATACTAAGCTCTAATAATCTTAGTTATCTTTTTTCTTAGAATTATCTTTATAAAAAGGTTTAACTAAAGTAGAGTAAATAATAGTTTCTATTCTATTATTATTAAAAGTTATATCCTTATCTTTAACTTTAATAAGCTTATATAGCCTAGTCTACTTTCCTAATTTAGCTATAGCTCGTTATACTCTTACTAAATACTTTATAAGAAGCTTATAAATATTACTATTTAAAGGTCTATTTCTTATTCTTAGTACTTTTTTTACTTATTACTTAGTATATAGATTTCTAAGGCCTTTTATTACTTTTAGTATAGTAATAGTACGTTATAAATAATTAGCTATAAGTAGCTCTTTATTAGTTAAATAGAGAAACGCCCTAAATACTAGTAAAGTTAAAATTAATTTATTTAAACTAGTTAAATTATTAATAGCTTTTACTACTATTTATAGCTTAGTATTACTTTATAATATAGGTAGCCCTATATTAAGTATTTTATATACTCTTTAAAGTAAGCTATAATACTATTTAATCTTATTAACTAAGTAATATACTTTAGTAGATATAATAACTATAGTTATACTAAGAGTTTTAGTATATAACCTAAACTCTTTACTAGTAAAGTTTATACCTTAATTATATATAATAAGATCTAGTAGTTTAAAGTAAGTATTAACCTATATTTCTTAGAATAACCTCTAAGTAGTTTTTATATAGAAGTTAAAGAGCTATCTAGCTACTTAGAATCTAGTTACCTTATCTATATAATAAAGAATATTATAATTATTAACCTAAAAGATATTAATATAGATATTATAGTTAAATTTATAGTTATTATAAATAGTAAACTTAAATCTACTAAAAGACTTTCTATAAAGTTAATAATACTTATAAAACTTATTTATAAACCTTAAGAAGCTAAAGTTTACTTTATAGCCTATATACTTAAAGATTTTAGCTAATTAAGGGGTAGATAGGTAACTAAATCTTTAGTATAACTATTATAAGTCTACTTTTATAAAGAGTCTATTAATCTACTAGTTTTACTATAGGTATATAAATATATTAAGTTAATCTTTATATTTTATAATAAAGAAGATATATTTATATCTCTTAAATATAAGAACTTCCTTACTATTTTCTACTACTAGTTTATTTCTTAGATTATTAAATATAACTCTAATTCTATTTATATTAGCTAGGTAGAATAAGAATAGTATATCTATTAAAAGTATAAAGAATTATATAATACTAACTAGTATTAGTATATTAATTAATCTAAGGTTTTTTAAACTCTTACTAATACTAAATTTAATCTTTATTTTATTAGTTATAAAGGTATTTATTTATATTTTATATAAAGTAAAGTATATAAGATATTAATTATATTTAATAAAGTATATATTAGTAGCTTTTATATTAATAAGAATACTAAAGAAGAATTTAAGACTATATCTCTTTTAGTTAGTAGGAAGATTAGTAAGATATATAAAGATATTTTTATATTTTTTTATATACTTAATATTCTAACCTTTAAAGAGAATATATATAAATATATAGCTTTCTAGATTTTATATAATCTTTTTACTAGTTTCTTTATTAATTTTATTATTATATATTATTTAAATAGCTTTATTAATTATTATTTTATTATTTAAATCTTTATAGTTATCTTTAATCTATTCGCTTATATATACCCTAGATATTTATAGTTTAGAATCCTATCCTTTATAATCTATTATATACTAGGTAAACTTTCTTTTATTATTATAATAGTAGTATTTAGGTAGGTTATTTCTTTTTAAATTAAGGAACTCTTATTTAAACTTTTTATACTCTTTTATAAAATAGTAAGTTAACTAGTATCCTAGTTTCTTATAAATAAAACACTTCTTAATAAATCTACCTAAACCTAGTAGTTTATAGTATAAGGTTTTAGTAAATAGTATTTTATAGAATTATTAATCTATATAGTAGGCTATTATTTTAATAGAAAGGTTATTTAACTCTTTATTACCTATATAGAAAGCTCTACTTTGTCCTTCTAGTATATTAGAAGTCTTATTAAGTAGCTATAATATTATAATAGAATCTAAATTATTAATAGCTTTATAAGTAATAAGTAAGCTTTTAATACTATTAATAAGACTAGGTATATCCCTTATTAGGTTTATATATACTTATTTATAAGTAATTATCTTATAATAGGCTAAAATAAGTTAATTATAAAAGAATTTATTAGTTTTTAATTTAGGTATTAATTTATATTTTAAATCTTCTATCTTTTTAAGTATAATATTAAGATATTTTAAGTAGGATTTACTAGAGTTCTATTCCTTAATCTTATTAAGCTTAAGTATATTCTAAATTAATAGTAAATTCTACTAATACTTAAAGCCTTTAAATTAATTCTATATTATTATATATACTTCTTATATTATAAGCTAGTATTTAATTATATAAATTAATATTTTATAAAAACTCTTTACTTATCTTTTAAGTATTACTAGAAACGCTAGTAACTATTTATCTATTAGTAATCTAGTACTAGTATAAATATTATAGAACTTTTATACTTTAACTAAGAAGTTATTACTAGTTCCTTTAAATTTTATATTATTATTATAGTAGTACTTTTATACGTTCGTTATTTTAAAAGAACTTTTAGTATATTATATATTATTAAAGATATTATTAATATTTATAGTAATACTACCTTTACTAGTACCTCTACTAGTACCTCTACTAGCTCCTCTACTAGCTTCTCTCCTAGGTCTATCTAATCCTCTACTAACTCTTATAAATCTACCTTTTTCTCTAGTACTCTAACTATTTCTAGCTAGGTTCTTTAGTAGTAGTAGTAGTAGTCTAGTAGTATTTAGATCTAGGGCGGGTTATTTAGTTAGAGCTATAGTTATAGTAGTAGGATTAAGGTTTATAAACTTTTATCTTAGAAAAGTTAAAGTAGATATAAAAAGTTCTTTTCTAGATAAGTTTAAGGTTTTACTACTAAAAGGTAGTATAGTTCCCTAAGAGTACTTCTTTTCTTATAGTTAATTCTATAGTTAAAGTTAACTTTTTAATTTATTTATTAGTATTTTATATTTTAATACTACCTCTCTTAATCTTATACCCTTCTTTTAAATATCTATTATTTTATTATTTTTATAATCTTTATATTCTTTTTAATAAAAGAGTTTATATAGTAATAGAAATAGTAGATAACGTTCTTTTACTTCTTTCTCTAGTATTTTTATTTTAACGCCTTTATTAAATAGAATCTTCTATATATTCTTAATATAAGACTTCTTTTTAATAGATTTAAATATATTTATATTCTATTCTTTAAAGTTATTATAAAAGATATTAAATAGTTATTCTTTATTCTTTAGTATCTTCTTATAATTCTATACTCTCTTTTCTATATACTCTTTAAGGGTTTATTAACTTATACTAGAATTAGGATCTAGGTCTAGTAATAGTCTTATAAAAGATAGTAGTATTAATTTACCTATAAAAGATTCTCCTCTAGTTACTATATTAATCTGTTTATAAAGTTAATATTTAAAGGTATTAAAAAATTAATAGTATAGTTAAGTTTTAAGGGTCTAATTCTTAGGGTTACTAGTTAGACTAGTTAAGGAAATCTAGAGGCTATTTAGTTAAAAATAATAGTATAGGCCTTAACTCTCTAGTATAATATTAATAAATATATTATTTATATATAAAATTCTATTTATTTTCTATAAAATTTAATAAAGAATTATAAAATATAATCTAGTCTTTTAATCTATATATATAATACTAATTAGTATTAGTTTTACTATAATAGTAAGGTAATACGAAATAGTATTATTAGTTTATATTTCGTATAAGGGTCTAAAAGAATATAGTTCTCTAGCTAAGAATATATAGTATTATATAGTTATTGTAGATAGTCTATCTTATATAATAAACTTTAGAGTATAAATATATTAATAGTTCTCGAGTAACTTATTCTTATAGTAACTTATAAAGTATTTTCTCTTCTAATAGTTCTTATAATATAAAGTAATATATTTACTTAATATCTATTTATTCTTTTTAAAATCTAGAAGATATAATAGAATTTAAGGAATATTATTAAATAAAACTAGCTCTCTTAGATAATCTAACTCTCGATTAATATTATTATTATTATTATTAGAAGGGTTAGGTTCTAGGTTATAGTTAAATAAATTAACTAATTACTCTTTATTATTCCTATATACTACTATATTAATTATTAGTTTTAGTATAATTATAAGTAAATTAAGAAACTAAAGTTACTAGTATTAAATATTAATAGTAGCTTAGAGTATAGTACTTTCCGGTTCTTTTAAACTAGAACTACTAGTAGTATAAGCTATAGTTACTAAGTAGTATTATATTCTAGAGTAAATACTATTATTTAGTAAATATTTTATTATTATATTAAGAGGTATTTAAGGGGTATTCTACTTTTATAAAAGATAAATATAGTAATATTCTTAAAGGTTAATTTAGTAGTATTATTACTTATTTATAATTATAGATTTAATAGTAGTATTAGTATCTACTTTATAATAAAATAAATAAATATAAAACTATATTTTATAATCGAATTTAAAGTAGCTTTTATACTAGTTTTATAATAGAACTAGCGAAAATAGAACTAGGTTTTAGAGTTATTTATATAATAGTTAAAGTAAAGTATTAATAGAATTTTATACTTAATAGTTTAATATTTAGCTATAATAAATTCGTACTATAGTAATAACTAGACTATTCTTTAATATACCTAGGCTTAATAAATTCGTATTAATAGCTTACTTAAATCTTATAGTTTAAAGTATATAAATTATAATAAATTCGTATTATAAATCCGAAAACTATTATAATATATAGTTCTAGTACTTTTAAATTCTAGAGTTTAATAAATTTATATTAATAGCTTATCTAAGAGTTCTTTAAGTATTTATTATATTAGTATTAGTTCTATTTTCTACGTTTAATAAATAGTAAATTTATATTATACTCTTAGAAGTAAATTAGTAGAACCTTTACTATAATAATAGCTTTAATATCTAATATTAAGGAATTAAAGTTATTTAATTTATATACACGCTTATACTAATTAGTATTAGTTTAACTCTAAGTTAATAAAGTCGAAAGATAATAAGAAAAGTATTAAAGTAAAACTAATAGTTTAATATTAAAAGTATTATATTATTAACTATTAGTTATATATATTAAATAAAGATATTATAAATACTACTACTATATATAGTAGTTCTTAGTACTAAGGCTAGTATATAAGTAGCCTCGAGTAATATAATTTACTTATACTAATATATATAACTCTTAGTATTAATTCCTTATATATATAAAGTAATATAAGTTCTAGTTTATATAATAGTTCTAAGAGTTTTCTTAAGACTTTTATACTAAGATTAACTATATAATTATAAATTAGAATAATTAATAAAAGTTAAATATTATATTTCTAAATAAATTAAATTTATAAAATAATAAAAATATAGTAAATAATCTATTTAAATCTAGCTTTTAATAAGTTTTATATAATACTAGTTACTTCTTTAAAAAAGATATAAGTAAGTTTAAATTAAATAATATAATTAAAAACCTTTAAGTAAAAAGTATAAAAAAACCTTTAAAGTTAGATTTTAGTAAGTTTATATAAGTAAATACTATAATATTATATATAGAACTTAATAAAAGATCGAATAAATACTAGTAAAATAAAAATAAATATTATTATAAAGATATATATATTATAATATTATAAAAGAATATTCGAATAATTAATTCTTTAGTATTATATATTTAAATATATACTAAGGTTTCTATTATATATATAACTTTACTAATTATCTTTTTAGTAAAATACTAGCTAATATTAACTTTTTATAAGAGTAAATATTAAAAAATAGTTAATTACTAACCCTTAGTAGCTATATACTAGCTATACTAGCCCTAACCCTAACCCTAAGTATATATATTATATATACTACTTATATAAGCGCTATATATACTAGTTATATATATATTATATATATTATTTATTAATTATTTTATATAGTTTTTTAATAAAATATTAGCTAGTATTAACTTTTTATTTCTTTAGTTATAACTAGTATCTTTTAAAGTAGTTTATATACTAGCTTTTTACTAAATATAAAATACTAAAATTAAAGAATATTAATAATACTATTATTATTACTTTAATTACTTTTATTTTACTTTTATAATAACTAAGAATATATAAGTAAATACTATAAATATAAGAACTTACTAACTAACTATTCTACTATAAATATTTCTAGTTTATATAAAGATTATAATATATTATTTATTAATTATATAATAACTTATTTTATATACTATTATTTTAAATATAAATATATACTAGAGCTAACCTATTTACTATTACTTTTATATAACTAGTAAAGTAAAGTATTAGTTAATTAAATAAATATAAAAAGAAATATAATATTTATTAAATAATATATTCTAAACTATTTTATTTTAATATATTTAAAAGTTAATATATATTAGTACTAACTTATTTATTTTTACCTCTAGTCGAATAAAATAGAATAGTATTAGCTAATTAAACGAGTATTATAAATAATATAATATAAATAAAATATTATATAGAAATCCGTTTTATATTCCGTTAGTTTAGTTATAGAGATATAAGGGCGCTAACCCGTCCGCCCCCGCCCCTGCCCTATCTAATATTCCGCGTACATTTTTACTAGGTACTATAGGCTCTAACACATTCGTAGGGGTAGGCTTTGTATAGTAAAAAAATNCTTATACTTAGTATCTACTTTATAGTTACTATTACTTAAACTCGGTATCTACTTTATAGTTACTATTACTTAAACTTATACTTATTATCTACTTTATAGTTACTATTACTTGAACTTAGTATCGACTTTATAGTTACTATTACTTAAACTTACTATCCTCTTCTTATACTTAATATTAACTTATACTTACTTTCTATTCTTATATATAATATTAACTTCTACCCCCTTTTAACTTCTTTAACTTACTATCCTCTTCTAATACTTAATATTAACTTATACTTACTATTCTATTCTTATACTTAATAATAACTTATATTTATTATCCCTTCTTATATATAATATTAAGTTATACCCTATATCTACTTTATAGTTACTATTACTTAAACTTAGTATTTACTTTATAGTTACTATTACTTATACTTATACTTATTATCTACTTTATAGTTACTATTACTTAAACTTAGTATCTACTTTATAGTTACTATTACTTAAACTTAGTATTTACTTTATAGTTACTATTATTTAAACTTAGTATTTACTTTATAGTTAT
>LT855413.1:11519-24162 GCA_900184765.1 Hymenoscyphus fraxineus | reverse complement strand
TACTTAGTATCTACTTTATAGTTACTATTACTTAAACTTACTATCCTCTTCTTATACTTAATATTAACTTATACTTACTCTCTATTCTTATATATAATATTAACTTCTACCCTCTTTTAACTTTTTTAACTTACTATTCCCTTTTAACACTTAATATTAACTTATACTTACTATCCTATTCTTATACTTAATAATAACCTATATTTACTATCCCTTCTTATATATAATATTAACTTATACTTAGTATCTACTTTATAGTTATTATTAACTTATACTTAGTATCTACTTTATAGTTACTATTAACTTATACTTAGTACCTACTATATACTTAATATTAACTTATACTTACTCTCTATTCTTATATATAATATTAACTTCTACCTTCTTTTAACTTCTTTAACTTACTATCCTCTTTTAATACTTAATATTAACTTATACTTATTATTTTATTCTTATACTTAATAATAACTTATATTTACTATCCCTTCTTATATATAATATTAACTTATACTTAGTATCTACTTTATAGTTACTATTACTTTAACTTATACTTAGTATTTATTTTATACTTACTATTAATTTATACTTAGTATCTACTTTATACTTAATATTAACTTATACTTCCTATTACCTTCTTATACTTACTATCTATCTTTTAAACTTATTATTAAAGTTTATATACTCTTAAGATAAACTTACTATTACTTTCTTTTCTTCTTTACTTTTCTATCTCTCTTTATCTTATATCCTTCTCTACTTTCTACTTCTCTTTAACCTCTTTTACCCTTTATTCTCTATTACTCTCTATCCTACTCTCCCTTTCTCTACCTCTTATACTTTAAATTACTTTATAGGTTTACTTATTATATAGTTATAAGTATTATTTATATAAAAACCTTTTTACTTATACTATACTAATAGTAATATTAAGTCTTATACTAAGATATATCTTTATTTTTAAAATATTTCTATAAATTATTTAACTTTTTAGTTTATTCTATTTTTTCTATTTCTAAGAAGATCTTAACCTATTAATAACTACTAGTATTCTATTCCTTATATCTCTTTTTATTAACGCTTCTAGTATTATATTATCTTTACTAATACCTAGTACCTTATCTATCTACCTTATAAGTAGAGCCTTTTAATACTTAGTATCTCTTTCTTATATAGTAGTAAACCTTCTATTTTATATTATCTTTATAGTTTTATTTTAACTTAATCTTTTATTTATTCTTTAAGTATTAATATCTTTATTTATAAACTAGACTATTTTACTATTATTTCTATATTTATTACTATTTAGTCTCTTAATAGTAGACTTAGGTACCTTTCTATCTTATAATTTAATATTTATATAGGGACTACCTTCTCCTTTATAATTACTTAGAATTAAAGTTAATAGATTTATATCTTATTATTCTTTTAAAGGAGAAACTAAAAGTTTTTATACTAAGGCTTTATTTGTTTTATATAGTATATTTTTTATATTAACTCTTAATTCTAATATCTTAGATTATATTCCTAGAGAAGTTTTAGTATAGAATATATCTCTTAATATAAGATAGTTATAAATATAGGTTAAGCTAGTATTTATTTTAGGAATAAACTACTTAGTAGAAGTAACTATTATATAGTTAGTATAACTAGTAACTATTATTCCTACCCTTCTAGCTATAGGAACTATATTATAGAAACCCTTCTATAGAATATATTAAGTTACTAAGATAGTTATTTTAAACTCTTATAAGGTTTTTATTTTTACTTTTATATAGTTTAATACTCTTAGTTCCTAAATATTTAAGTATATAGAATTTCTAATATAAAGGATAATTATTATAGTTTTATTATATCTATTTATAATAAAAGGGTTATTTTTCTTAAATATTCTATTTTATAATCTTTCTATTATTTTTTATTAGTAAATTAAGAGAGATTATATAGTAGAGAGCCTATACCTAGTACTTTCTTAAAATTATACTTACTATATATATAAACCTAGTTGTTCCTTATTCTACTAAATACTATAATATAGTTAATATAGATTATACTACCTCTACTATCTTCTCTTATAAAGTCTTTTAACCTTTTCTATATATATACCTTAGGTAGACCCCCTATAAGTATATAGTAAAACCCTATTCTATTTCCTACCTCTACTAATCTAGTCTTTTTCTAGTTATATACTATTATAAAATCTAAAGAAGAAGTAAATACTTATTAGTTATTTAATATTTAATAATAAATAATTAATATTATAGTAGGTATTAAGTAACTACTAAACTTTAAACTTAATACTCTATTATCTATACTTATAAATAGGTAGTTTTTATACTACTTATAAAATATCCTATTAAATTATTTATTTAGTATTAAGGCTTCTCCTTTTCCCTTCTTTATATTATTTAGCCGACTTTCTACTTAGTAAGCAGGAGGGCTTTAATATCTTTAGTACCCTAAACTATATTATATCTAAGTAACCTATAGCTATCTAATAGTAAAGCCTTTCTATTAGAGTAATTCTAGTTAAGCTTAGTTACTTTTAACTTATATATAGTCTATCTTAGTATTTTAATAAGTATACTATACTTACCTTAGTTAACCTTTTAAGGGAATTAACTTATTAAGAAATCTAGAACTATATATATTATTCTAATACTATCTAATATATATATTATAAGTATAGGGTCTTAAATAAAAATCTTATAAATAAATATTTTTACTTTTATTTATTTATTTCTCTTATAGTACTAATTATATCTATAAAGAGTACCTTTTAAATATACTTTACTATATAAAATCCCTCTATTATTAAACTAACCTTTAATTTTTATTTTATATTATATTACTAAGTTATAACCCCCTATCTTCTTCCTTCCTTTATATACGTCTATAACTATTTTAGACCCTTAACCCTTTTATTTAAGGATCTACCCTTTTATTATATATTCTTTCTTCTATCTAATTACTTATTCTCTTTTATTACTCTACTTAAATACCTTTTAATTTTTTTCTTTTAATACTTCTTTCCTACTTATCTAGAATCCTTTCCTTTATTTAGCTACTATCTCTTATAGAACTTTAAAAACTATCCTTCTCTTATTTTCTATAGACTACTATTTCTCCTCTTTTTACTAAACCCCTACTCTTCTTTATACTTTCTTTATATATTATCTTTTTACTCTTTTATTTATATTTACTTTCTTTTTTAATATTACTATTTTATTTACTAATCTATTTTCTCTTATATTTATAATATATATTATTTTTATAGTTAATAATATAGCTCTATCTAATATCTACTTTCTATTATATTTTATCTTATATAATATTTTAGTAGATTTTATTAGCTATTTAATTCCCTTCTTCTTTCTAATTCTATACTCTATTTCTTATCTTTTTTTATCTTTCTTTTTTTAATATAACTTAATCTTTATAGCTATTTTTTACTTCTTTTACCTCTTTTTAGTAGGTTATCTTTTAATCTCCTAGCCTACTAGCTTCTTACTAATATTTATAGACCTCTAATAATCCTCTATTTATAGCTTTAAACTACTTATTCTTTTTAGTATTTATTATTCTCTTATATTTCTAACTAAATAAGTAGGTTTACTTTTCTCCCTTTACTTTCTTTTATAAACGTCTAGTTATATAACTACTATTTCTTATATATTTTATACTTATTCTTCCTTTTCTAACCTTTTTTATTATTTTTTACTTCTATTAGTTTTATTTTTTATTACTAAGATTTATATTTACTTTTTCTTTACTTTCTACTTTAGATTTTTCTTTTTATACTACTCTTTCTTTTCTTCCTTACTACTACTACTCTAGCTTAATATCTTCTAGTAAGTTAATTTATTTATTACTTATTATTTATTACTTATATATTTATATACTAAGGATTCTTTTATTCCTTCTCCTCTTATATCTTACTTATACTATAAGTAATTAAGTTAGATAACTTCTAACTTAAGACTATTTCTTAGTCTTTATATTCTTTATTTACTACTAGTTCCTTCTCTATAGCTTCTCTTTAAAGGTACTAACTATAGTCTTTTTATTAGCCTATTATTCTCTCTATATTATACCTTCTAACGCCTAATATTAATACTTCTTACTCTATTATCTAGTTTTCTTTAATATAAGTAGAACTTTTATTATATATTACTTTTTTTAAGTATAACCTCCTCTTTCTTACCCCTCTCTTTCTATCCTTAATAATATTTCCTTAGGTTAGTCTTTTATAAGAACTAGGGTTAGATCTCTTAGTAGTAAGTATTACTATATATCTTCTAGATATAGAATACTTTCTTTATAATTATATTTTTAAATCTCCTCTTACCTTTAGGTAGTATAAATAAAACCCTATAAAGCCCTCTCTTATATAATATCCTCTTACAGTACTAGCCAACTTATACTCGGCATGTACCACTTTTACACCAAAACTCATAGAAAGTAACATGAATTAATTCCACCTCTACCTTTATTAAAATTGCTAATACTTAAGAGGATTAGTAATTCGAGCATTGTACGTAATTCCTTCAACTCAGACTGTGATGCAAAGTTGATTAACTAAAGTTATTAGGTAGCAAAGTTGGATAAAATATAAAAGTGTACGTTTTACACCAAAAATAGCCGAAAATACACCTAAAAATCACACTACCCGACTTAGATTAATACTACAATACCAGTCCTAGTTTTCAGCTTTGCGCATATGAATAAAAAGATTTATAGAGTTCGAATTAATATGAATCTTAAGTTATAGAGAAAACTGTCGAGTTGGACCAGAGTTATATGTTGTTGCAAAGTAGGCAAAAACGCTGTTTTTGGTAGGGTTTTACAAACCGCCGAGTATAAGTGGTTAATGACTATACCTCTTATATACTACTTTATTTCTCTAGTCTTCTTAATATTCTAATATAGACTAGGTTATATCTTATTATACTATCTTAGTAGCTTCTATCTTACTATATACGCCTAGTCTAAATAATATTTTATAAGGGTAAAGGTAGTAGAGAAGCTAAATATAAGTAAATATATCTACCTAATAATATTTCTTAGATCCCTCTAATATTATACCTATATAATCTAGAGCTTTCCTTATTACTTAGTTTCCTCTAATATTTATAATAAAGTATAGTTTATAAGACTAGTTTATACTATTTATATAATTAGTTTAGTATAGAATAACTTTAGTATAGTCCTATCTCTTTTCTTTAACTAAAAGGGAGGGGGACTATATATATAAGTATTCTAAGGATAAAGGATTTATATTAAATAGCTTATTAAAGAGAAGTTAGTTACTTATTTTATGTTTCTATTATTTATAGATAATATTCCTTATTTAATTCTTTTATATCCCTTTTCTCTATCTTTAGCTTATTTTCTTAACTTTAGTTTTAAAGGCTAAGGTAATCTTAGTTAGAATATTATATATAAGAGCCTATTCTAACTTATATTTAATAATATAAACGCTTTAATACTTAATCTTTATTTCTATAGTAGGAACTTCTCCTTTCTAGAATCCCTTTTAATAATAGTAAAGGTTTACTATCTCCTTATAAATACTAGTAGGTAGCTAATCTATTAAGAATTACCTACTAACTATATATAGCTATAAAGAAGACTACTTAGAGTCTTTATAATTTAAAGTACCTACTACCTACGTATAGCTACTAAGAAGACTACCTAGAGTCTTTATAAGAATAGTATATAAATAATATATCTTTCTATTTTTTATATTACTTAATAAGAGGTTATATAAGTACCTTTAGTCTATTTATAAGGGTTTCTAGAGACTAAACNGTTATTAAGAAAGCTATTTAATCTTACTTAGAAATCTTTAACTTAACCTTAAAACTATTAACCTTCTCTAGTAAGAATTACCTTACTAATTACCTTCTAAGCTATATTAGCTAATATAATTATACTTATACCTATCTATCTAAAAAGCTTTTAAAGTACCTACTACCTATATATAGCTACTAAGAAGATAACCTAGAGTCTTTACGATTTAAAAGGCTATATATAAAGTATATATTAATAGCTTAAAGTTCTATATCCTATAAGATTTAGTTTAGAGAATATAAAGGTTATAAGATAAGAAAGATTTATAGGAGTAAAAGATAAGACTATCTTATCTATTTTTATAGTAATATTAAACTTATACTTTTATAGATTAAGGATTACTAGTTTAAGTAAAAGAAGGTAGCTATAGAGATTATACTTCCTTTTAAGATAAATAGGTTAGTTTACTTAATAAAGTCTTTAAATAAGTTCTTATTCTATCTTAGGTATATATAATACTCTATATTCCTAAACTAATACTAGACTTAAAGAGATTTAACTTAAGACTCTAACTTACTATTCTAATAGTAGAGTTTAAACTACTTTTTAAGGCTTTATTATTTATATCTTTAGTATTAAATAGTAAGAGTTTATCTTTCTTATTAGTAGAACCTTTTACTAGATACTCTTAATACTCTTAACGCTTAAGTACTTATTAGCCTAGACTAAATATTTATATTAAGAGCCTAGGTATCTTAGAAACTAAAAACTCTAATAGTATACCCTTTATTTATTAATAAGTAGAAGACTTTAATAATAAACCTCTTATTTACTTATAATCTACTTAGCTAACCGGTCTTGCTTACTAATTACCTTCTAAGCTATATTAGCTAATATAACTATACCTATACTTATTTACTTAAAAAGCTTTTAAAGTACTTACTACCTAGGCCTAGCTACTAAGAAGACTACCTAGAGTCTTTATAATTTAAAAGACTATATATAAAGTATATATTAATAGCTTAAAGTCCTATGTCCTATAAGATCTAGTTTAAAGAATATAAAGGCTAAAAAGAAGTATAAGCTTACTATATAATATATAAGAGATATTAATAAAATATTATTAAATACTATCTATTATTATAGCTCTAAGAAATTACCTAGAGCCCGCCGAGGACAAGGATAACTACTATATAGTTATAACTTTAATAGAATTTATATAATATTTATTTAAGCTCTTTTATTCTATAAACCCCTTATAACTATTTCTAATAGTTAATTATCTATACCTTACCTCTACCTAAGTAATAAACTACTAGTATTTCTAGGTTATAAAATATAATCCTAAAGTTATTCTTAAGAGTTTAATAGTTATAGTATAAGAATATAAAAAATAATAACCCTTATATAGCTACTAGAAAGATAACCTAGAGTCTTTATAATTTAAAAGACTATATATAAGGTATATATTAATAGCTTAAAGTCTTTTATTTTATAAGATCTAGTTTAGAGAATATAAAGGTTATAAAATAAGAAAGATTTATAAGAGTAAAAGATAGAACTACCTTACCTATTCCTATAATAATATTATCTTTATATTTTTATAGATTAAGGATTACTAGTTTAAGTAGAAGGAAATAGTTATCTTATATAAGAATAGTAGTATTAGTAAGTTTATATAACTTACTTTAGTCTAGTAATACTAACTTTCTTATTAGATAGTATTATTTCTATACCTACTAAGAACCTAAGAGCCCCTTATAGTTTAACTAAGAAATTAACTCCTTATAAGAAGAAGGCTATAGATAAGAAGGATAAGAAGAATAATAGTAAAAAGATTAAAGCTAATTCCTTATTAAAAGAGCGCTCTTAATAAGGTTAAGACTAGCTAAGTTATAAAGATACTATATACTACTACTAAGAAGACTACTTATATAGAATTAAATAGTAAAGATATAAAAGATATTATAGTTAAGGAAGAGTTTATTATATATAATAGTAATATTTCTATAGGTTTTATATAGAACTCTACTAATAGTTATACTATTAATAGAATAGAAGATAATAATAATAAGGAATATTATATTATAAAGAACTACTTATAGTCTTCTTAGTAATAGCGCGTAGTATCTTTATAACCTAGCTAGTCTTAACCTTATTAAGAACGTTCTTTAATAGTGTTTCTCCTTCTTTTAAGATATTATTAACCTTAATAATAAGTAAGTTACCTACTCTTTTAAATTAGCTCTTTATCTAAATATATTAAATAATAGCTAATAATTCCTCCTATAGTAATTATAATAATAGCTACTAATAAATCTCTATAGTATATAGTCTATTATTCCTTTACCTTCTACTTATATATAACTTTTATAGCTATAATAAAGTAGAATAGTACTTAAGTTTTATAAGAAGTAATCTTATTTTAAAGTTATACCTTTAATTAATTTCTTTATTTTATAACTTCTACTTAATTAGCTTTACTTCTTTAGAGGAATATTATATTATAGAAGACTTATTTAAACTCTAAGGTCTTTATAATCTCTTATATTTTATAAAAGATATTTTATCTTTTTTAAAAAAGAATATTAAAATATATATTTTAAGTTACTTAAAATCTATCTTTATCTCTAAACTTTAAAGTTTCTTTAAGCTCTAGCTTTAAGATCTAATAAAAGGAGATATAGAATCTTATACTTAAGACTTTATATAAACTAGATACTTCTTTAATTTTAAAGATATTACTAAAGAAATATTTATTAATAAAGTCGTTTATAAGGCTAATAGGGTTTTTCTTTAGGTATTACTTACTCTTTAAAGTCTAGAGAGGGAACTCTCTAGCAAATATTATATTATAGAGGACTACTAAGTTTACTAAAGACTTTATTACCTACTACCTATATATAGCTACTAAGAAGATAACCTAGAGCCTTTATAATTTAAAAGGCTATATATAAAGTATATATTAATAGCTTAAAGTCCTATATTTTATAAGATCTAGTTTAAGGAATATAAAGGTTATAAGATAAGAAAGATTTATAAGAGTAAAAGATAGGACTACCTTATCTATTCCTATAATAATATTATTTTTATACTTTTATAGATTAAAGATTACTAGTTTAAGTAGAAGGAGGTATATCTAGAAAGGAGAGTAGGTACTAAAAGAGTATAGTATATAATTATAAACCTAGGAGTTTAAGGATAAAAGAAAAAAGTTTTATATAAGATTAAGATTCCTATTTTTAGAAGATTATACTTAATAATATACTAATCTAAATCTAAGAAAATTTATAGTTAATTACTAGTTTAAGTAGAAGAAGGTATATCTAGAAAGGAGAGTAGGTACTAAGAGAGTATAGTATATAATTATAAACCTAGGAATAAAGTAATAAAAGGAAAAAGCTTTATATAAGGTTTAGATTTCTATTTTTAGAAGATTATACTTAATAGTATACTAATCTAGATCTAAGAAAATTTATAGTTAGTATTATATTAATTTTATAATTCTAAGAAATAGAGAATTATATAGGTTAACGCTTTATATATAAATTAAGACTCTATACTAGAGTATAAATAATAGGTTATAAAAGCTAGCTAGGGATTATCTATAATCTTAACCTATATACTATTAATTACTTACTACTATATAAGTTCTTATCTTATATATAATACTTAGATTCTTATCTTTAAATAATTATACTTAATAATATATTAATCTAGATCTAGGAAAATTTATAGTTAATTACTAGTTTAAGTAAAAGGAGGTATATTTAGAAAGAAGAGTAGGTACTAAGAGAGTATAATATATAATTATAAACTTAGGAATAAAGTAATAAAAGGAAAAAGTTTTATATAAGGTTTAGATTTCTATCTTTAGAAGATTATACTTAATAGTATACTAATCTAGATCTAAGAAAATTTATAGTTAATTATTAGTTTAAGTAGAAGAAAGTATATCTAAAAAGAAGAGTAAGTACTAAAAGAGTATAATATATAATTATAAACCTAGAAGTAAAGTAATAAAAGGAAAAAGCTTTATATAAGGTTTAGATTCCTATCTTTAGAAGATTATACTTAATAGTATATTAATCTAGATCTAAGAAAATTTATAGTTAGTATTATACTAATTCTATAATTTTAAGAAATAGAGAATTATATAGGTTAATACCTTATATATAAATTAAGACTCTATATTAGAGTATAAATAATAGGTTATAAGAGCTAGCTAGAGAAATCTATAAAAACCTACTATATATAGATCTATTCTTTTTAGAACTTATATACTTAGTATAAGTTAAGCTTTATCTTTAACTTTATAAAGCTAGATATAGTAAGTCTTTATACTAAATACCTAGATTAGATCCTATTATCCTAGAAAGATAGAGGAAAGACTTATATTATAAGATATAAATAAACTAAAGTAAGTATTTTAAGTAAGAATATAAAGCTCTTATAATACTAGATAGCTTTCTATATAAGAATATCTTAGTATTCTATACCTACCTTATAAGTAAATAATAATAGAGTTAAAAGTATATATTAAGAATAAGAGTTATATTATAGGATCTAAAGTATCTATAGTATATATAGATATATAAATACTAAAGTAAATAAAAATTATATATAAAAACTCTAGTATTTACTTTATAGTTTTTTAGTACTTAGAATTAAACTATTTATAAATAGTATTTTATACTTTTATATTTATATTTATCCTAGTTATAAATAAAGGGGGTATATATATAAGACTAGTACCTCGGGTTTAAAGAGCTCTAGGATACTAGTAAGAGTCTTATAGAGCTATAAGTAAACTAGAGTAGGCGAGAGTTAAGTAAGTAGCTATATAAGGTAAGTACTAGGTCTATATATATATATTTATATATATATATAAGTATAGGTATAGGTATATATAAAGGGGTAGAAAAGTATAATAGATATCTACTACTAGCGCCTACCCTATAAATATATCCTTTTCTCCTATATTTATATAACAAGTATAGGAAAACCCTATAGGCTAAAACTATACCTAGAGAGCCCTTCTTACCTAGTAAAGTTATAGATATTAATTAGGATTTTGCGAATTACTTACTAGTAAAGTTTATTATTATAATTATATTATTATATTATTTTTTTTCCCTCTCTCCTAGACTAGCTAGCTACTCTTATACTATTTAAATTATAGATTAAATTATAGGGATAAGGTTATATTTCCTTTAGACTAAAGTAGGAGTATAAAGAGCGTTATATAGCCTAAAAGAGGTATTATATCTTTAGAATTAAAATAATAAGTATATATATATATTATACTTATAAGTAAACGTAAGTAAGTAATTAATAGATTTAATACTTTATTAGAACTAGAGTACTTAGCTAGTTAAAAGAATAGAGAGAAGTAAAGTAATAAGAATAAGAAAAAGAGAGCCCTAGGGCTCTAGTATATTCTTCTCTTAAAAGTTAAGTAGAAAATATAAAGTTATTAATAATTCCTACCCTACTACTAGCTTAAGTAGGTAGGTTAGTTATTCTTATATAATATAAAAATATCTTTTATACCTAGAAAGGTTAATATCTAGTAGCTTTAATAATTTATTATAAAACTATTTAAATAGAATTCTTAACTTTCTAATTATACTTTAGAGATTTCTTATAAAGCTATTAGAGCTAGAATTAACTAGCCTTTTTAGTTATCTTAGTTTTAAACCCTTCTTTTAAAAGCTTTTAGTAGTAGGCTTTTACCTTTATATAACCCGCCCCCTCCCTTAACTACCCCTACCCTAGCCTAGACTACCCTAACGCCTACCTACCTCTAGCTACTAAATAGCTATTTAGGGTAGTAGGCTAGAATTAGCTAGGGGTAGTTAAGGGTAAGGGTAGTAGGGGGAAAATTAGCTATATAATCTAGTAACTAAGGGCTAAAATAACCTTTTTAAGAGATATTTAAATTAGTTTCTCTTACCTTTTATTAATATAGTTAAGTCTTTAGTTATATTTAACCTTATTTTATAGATAACTATAATTACTAGGAACTAAGGTTCTTAGTACTATAACTACTATTACTTATTTTCTTCTTTATATTATTCTAGACTTTTATATTCTCTTATATCTAGGCCTTTTATAAATTTTTCTAAGAGTTCCTATAAATATTAAAGCTATATTTATCTCTATCTAGCTATTTTATAAGATAGTAACCTTACTTTAAAGTAGCTTATATAAAACCTTAAATAAGAAGGATAGCTAAATCCCTTAAACCCTACTTATTCTACTACTAACTATTATATTATATAGCTTCTTCTTTCTATATATTTAGTCTCTATTCTAGTAACTACTTCTAGAAATATTATATTAGAACACTACTTTTAGCTTAATATATTCTTACTTAGGTTATATAATAGAATATATCTCTAAATATCTTAAAATAACCTTAAGAACTAAGTAATACTTTTATAAATAGATTAGAAAAAGGAAGTTATATTAAATAATAAGTATATAATATATAGTCTTATATGTCTACTTATTCTCTACTTCTCTCCTTCTAGTTACTTTTACTTCTATATTATTCTTTTATAAAAATACCCTTAACTAATTTAACCTATTTATTAGTTTATTTATATATTACTTATCTCTTCTACCTAGTTTAGAACGTTTAGTTTTAGCTATTCCTTATCTATTATAAATAATAGCTATCTCCTCTTCTAATACTAGTCCCTACTTATACTATATTTAAGAAGAAGTAATAACTACCTTTACTACTTAAACTTATACTCTATATTAAGACTTTTAAGCTCCTTATTATACTTAACTTTAAGCTCTTTATTACCCTCTAGTACCTAAGTTAATAATAATTAAGCTATCC
>LT855412.1:3424218-3436950 GCA_900184765.1 Hymenoscyphus fraxineus | reverse complement strand
AGGTCTTAGCTAGGTAGGGAAGGTAGTATTCTAGATTTATAAATAATATTCTATTTAATTATATATTTCTAATAGAGTATATAAGAAGTATATAAGATAATATCTAGGGAAAATATACTAATAGATTATATAAGAATATATAATAATATAGTATAGTATTATATAACTATTTATAGATTACTAAAAAGCGGTCTAGAATAGTTAGCTCTCTTTCCTTTAACTAGTAGTTTAAATATTATACGATTATATTTAGTTTTAGATTATAAGGAAGTGTTTAAGCTATATAAAAAGTAATTAAATTAAGGTAAGATTAATATATAAACTTTTATATATATATAATAAATAGCTAAAGCTCCTAATATATTGTCCTCCCTAAGCTCTAGAGTAGCCTTTAAATATATAAACTTAATAGATATTATATAAATTAATAAAAAACCTAGCCTATTTCTATAAGTTATATAAATCTTTGTCCTAGCCTATTTCTACGAGTTATATAAATCTTCGTCCTAGCCTATTTCTACTAGTTATATAAATCTTTATTAGGATCCCCGAAACTAATAATATTAGGGTAATTAGAAGTTAGTAAAGGGCGAGAGGAATTATTTTCTTTAGATATATTAGGAGAAGGATAAGGAGTACTCGAAGTACTAGAAGCGCTAGTAGAAGGACAAGGTATACTAGTACTAAAGAGACCTAGAAGAGCGCTAGGATAAGGCGTACTAGTAGTAGTAGAGAGACCTAGAATAGAATAACTAGAGAAAGGAAGAGTAGAGGTTAAAGGATAAGAGGTAGAGGTTAGAGAACGTAGAGAAGAGCTAATATATATTCCTATAAAACTAAGACTTAATTAGTCTTTAATTTTAATAGAGGTAAGTTAATCCCTAGTAGGACGTAAAGGAGAAGGAGGAGGTCTATAACGTCCTTATAGTAGGGGTAGGACTCTTTAAGTATTGTGTCTTACCCTCTTAAGATCTAACTTTACTAAGTTAGCTTCTACTTCTACTTATCTCTTATAAGTATTATTAAGAGTATATAATATATTAAGTTCTAGAGTTAAATACTATATATACTATTAGTTATATACTTATTAGTAGGTATTATAAGGTAGTAAATAGGTAACCTTATATAAGTTCGCTTAGGTAGGCCTATAGCGACTATAACTAGAACTAGAAGTAGAACTNGGGATTTATCTCTCTACTCTTATAAAGAGTAGTAGTAGCTATAAATAATAAGTTAGTATATAATTAATATTAAGAAGTTTTTATATTACTTATAAGTATTATTTATATAAGAAGTATAGTCTTTAATATAATTATAATAGTAATCTTAGACCTTACTTAAATTAATATAATTAGGGCTTAAAGTACTAAGGTATTTCTAGTATTTATAGTAAGTAGTCTCTTATATAGGGTTATAAGCTTATACTAGGATAGAGTTAAGAGAGAAGGTACCTTTAGTAATACTATTATTATTATTAGGGTTTTAAATATTAGTATAGACTACTACTTAGCCTAAAAGGGTTTCTATTCTTTCCTATCTACTATAATTAGAACCTTCTTATAAAGTAGTTATACTATATTATTAAGTAGACTATTATATAGCTAGTAAATTTATATATACCTATAATTAGATTTCTACCTCTATAGGGCGCGTTCTACTTATTACTCTTTAATAAGAGTTAGGATTAAAAGTAGTTAGGGATAGGGTATTATACTTTACGCTTAGGAGAATAGAGTTAGCCCTTTAGTAGGACTTTTAAAGTTAGGTAGAAGGTAAGAGAGATAAGGTAGTATTTTAAGAGGAAATTTCTTATAGCTTTTTAGTATTATCTAGAATAGAAGCTAAAAAAGATACGATCTATAGACTTAGTTAGATCTTAATTTTATAAAGAACTATTATAAGTAGAATATTTTATAAACCCTCTTATAAATAGGTCTTTAGCTCTTAATATAATATCTCTTAGGTATATTATTATTACTAGTACGTTTATTATTACTACTAGCACCGGCTATAGAAGAAGGACCGCTAGTACTAGATAGTTAGTTAATAGTAGTAAAAGATAATATAATACTAGGTATTAGTATAAGTATATAAGGATAAAAGGATAGAATAGAACAAGAGAAGGTTAAAAGTATAATAGAAGGGAGTAAAGAGATCTATAATAGATAGTATAAATAAATATTATTATTATTATTAAAGAGAAGAAGAGAAGAAAAGAGAGTAGAAGCTCTAGGTAGGTTTATATACTTTAATTCTAGATAGCTCTTATAAAGCTAAACTAGTATAAGTATTAGTAGTATACTTATATATTTATATAATAAGTATAATTATAGTAACTTATTAACTTAACTAGATAGGACTTAACTTAATATATAAATAAAAGCTAATATATAAGTATTTATAAAGATTATCTTAATTTAATTTTAATTTAAGGAATAACTACCTAACTATTTATATCTTCTAATATATTCTTATATAGAATCTATAGATTCCTATCTATAACTATTAGTAATTATCTAGTTCTCTATTTATAACCTAATTTCTATATCTATAAGCTTAGTATAAATATAATAACCTAAGTAAGTATAAAGGTAACTATATAACTAATAAATACTACTATATTAGCCTTTAATTCTAAAACCTCTTCTTAGCCTTTTAAATAATTTATTTATAGCCTTCTTAATAGTATATTCTAAAGTATATTATATTAAATTTATAAGTAATAAGTAATAACTTCCTTACTACCTTATTAGCTAGGACGCTTAGACTACTAAGTATATAACTAGTCCTCTAATTAGTATACTCTTATATAACCTTAATTATTAAATTAAGTATAATTTAATTTAAATAATTATTACTATTTATATATATTTAAGTAGTAGTTACTCTTAGTAATTATTCTTATAGTTATTCCTTAAGGTACTTTAACCTTTTAGTATTAGACTTAACCCCTAGACCTAGGAAACTTAGATAAAATTAAGAGATTACCTCCTTTATAAGAGAGTAGAATTATACTCTAAATAATATTACTACCTTATAAATACCTACCTTACGAATACCTACTATACCTCTAGTAATTAAAGAAGAGGAGTTTAATAAGTTTAAAGACTTAGAGTATAACGTAGTTTTTTAATAGGTAATAGAGTATATAAATAAAGATCTAAGTACTTTAGAAGCTAGTAATTAAAATATTATAGATAATAAACTTTCTAAAGATAATAGTATAATTAAAGTAGTTATAAATAATAAAGTTAGAGATAATAAGAATATAGATTATAATACTAGATAGGATAAAACTATAAATTATAATTATCTTTTTAGAGAGAGACCTAGTATTCTAGATAAAGAAGGTATTAACTAAGAGAATAAAGATAGAGCTAATAAAGAAGCTTAAGAAGATACTAACTAAGAGGATAAATATAGAATAATAGATTCCTAAGGTATAACTATTAGGACTTTCCTAGTTAATTAAGCTAATCCTTTAGTAAATAAGAGAGTAGTACTACTAAAATAGTACTATAACCTATTAGATAAGCGATATATAGAGGTTAAGAGAGTACTAAGAATTAGTAAACTTCGAAGGATATAAGTATATATACTTAATTAAATCTATAAATATAAATTAGTCCTATACTTAGTATAGTATAGTTAAAGTAAATTAATCTTATTTTAAGTATCTAAAATTATAAATTAAAAGGGCTAGTTACTTAATAAGATATAAGATATTATAATTATTTTTATTCCTTTATCCTCTCTTACTAGGGATTAGATTTATAATATTAATATATAAGTAAATAAAAATAAGCTACTTACTATTTTCTATAATAAAACTATTATAAGTAGTAACTATCTAGAAGATATCTATAATAGTAAGTATAGGTATATCTTCCTTAGTTCTAAGAAGTCTACTTCTAAGGAAGTTATTACTAAGCTATAGAAAAGCGTAGACTTCTACTCTTAGATCCTACTTTTTACTATAGATAAGGTATACCTAGTAACTAAATAAGGCACTAAATTTTAAACTATATATATATAGCTAAGGAACTTAGTATAAAGTTAGTATAAAGATAATATCCTATAGGTAGTAGTATCTATAACTATACTAGTTCTAATAAGGACTAAAATTATAAAATCTCTTTAGGTTAAGAAATACTAAGAGGTAGTAATAGATCTTAATAGGTTAAATCTCTTTTATAATATCTATATTATAAACTTTCTCTTAGTTTATATAAATATTAGTAAAGCTTTTATTCTTAATTTTATTTTAAAAGAAGTAATTAAAAAATATAATCTTATAAGGATTTAAAAAACTCTTATATATTTTAATAGTAAGTAATAACTAAAACTTTATATTAGATACTTATAGAAGATACTATAGGATACCTTTAGAGATAGTATAAATACTAATTAACTAATTTAACCCTTTTATACTAATAAATCTAATTATTATAAGAAGAAAGTAAAAAAGGACTTTATAAAGGATTATTATTTTATTATAATTACCTTAGATATATTTAAAATAGGAGTAAATTACTTAAATATTAAATAAGTATATTATATTAGAAAACTATATTCTATTTTAAATATTATTTAAAAGTTTAGTTATTATTATTATAATATTACCCTCTAAAGGGTTTATATAGTTCTACTACTAAGTATTTAGAGACCCTTCTTTATAAATAACTTTTAAGTTAGAAAGAATCTTATATATAATAGTATAAAAGATAATATAAAGGATATTTTTAATTAGATAATATCTAAATATTTATACTTAGTAATCCTAGAGTACTTTAGAGTAGGGTATCTCTATAACCCTTCTAGGTACTTCCCTAGGTAATATTATTACTAGTATACCTCTATATTATTATAAATAAACCTAGAAACTTATATAATTATAATAAAATAAAGGGGTTTATATAATTAAAAAAAGCTTATATAAAGAAAGAAAGTATTAAAGATAAGGTAAGAAAGAATCTAAAGTCTAATAATAAAGTAGGATTTAAAGTAAATTACTTTAAGATATTTATAGAAATAGTATAATAGGATAGTTATCTACTAGCCTAGTTCTTTATTAGAGTTCTTTCCTTCTTTATAAGTATATAAGATTATAAAAGGGTATTTATAGCTTATTATAAAAAAGAAGAAGGTTAGTAAAATAGTTAATCTCTTATAGTACTAGGATTTTTTAAATAATTTTCCTAGAGATATACTAAAGTATATTTTATTAGAGGTAGTATAGGAATAGTTACTAGAGTAAATAAAGGGTAAAAAAGCTAAAAGATAAAAAGAGAAGAAGGGTAAGGTAAAAAAGGCTACTAGTAAAAAGTATAAAAGGCTAACTAGAGTAAAAAATAAGGCTAGATAAAAAAGATAATAGTTTAAATCTCTTATACTCTTAGAGTTAGTAAAAAGAAGAAGGCCTAAAATAAGTTATAAGTAAAGGAAGAGTAATATTATAAAGGAATAGCCTATAATTAAATAGTCTATAAGCTAGTAGAGAATACTAGTAGAGATTAGTAGTAAAGGAATTCTAGGTAAGTAACTACTAATACTAGTATAGGTAGAATAGTAGGACTAGGTAATAAGTAAGTATATAATAAAAAATAAAAGTAAGAAGAAAATAAGAGTATAAAGTTAGAATCTATTAGATTTAGATAAATAGAGAATAGACTCTAATAGAAGTAGTTTAAATTATAGTAATTAATAAAGTAATAACCTAATAGACTTTAGGTATAAAGAGGTATAAATAGAATTAGTAATACTATTTTTAAGATATAACTTAATAATTAGTTAATAGATTTAAATAAAAGTTAAACCTAAAAATTAGAAAAAATTCGCCCTTTATAATAGGGATAAAATATAGTTACTAGTATAAAATTATAAAATTAACTAGATTTAACATTTCTAGGGTCTAAAGAGGTAGAGCCTAGTATAACTACTTATAGGTACTCCGAGGCTTTTCCGGGGATACGAAGTATATACGAGTTCTAGTTTATATAATAGCTCTAAGAGTCTCCCTAAGACTTTTATACTAAGATTACTAATAAAGTATAATAATAAGTAAATAAGGAATTATACTAGAAAATAGTTTATATAAAATTAATTAAGGACTAGTAATAGAATATTAGGCCTCTAATTAAGCTAGATTCCTTTATTCTAATATATAATAAAAGTTTAAAAAAGTAAAGAGATTACTAGTATAACTTATATAAGGTTATTATAGTATACCTACTTAGTACCTACTAGTTAAAAGACTACTATAAATAATACTTAAGGTTATTAATTAATAGGTTATAACTTAAGTTAATTCCTTAAGCCTTTATTAATATTATTACTAATAAATAAAGTAATAATATAAGAACTAAATAAGTTTTAGCTAGCTTAAGTATTATTAATCCTACTATTAATATTAGGAAGTACCTAGATAATAGTATTATACTAGGTTATACTTATAAGAAGCTTATTATAATTAATAAAGCTAAATAAGTAAAATTAACTTCTTAAAGACTAGAAATAAGTAAAGTAAGAAAAGATTTTATATAAGAAACTTAGCTAAATAACTTTACTTAAAAAGTCTATAGTAACCTTAATATAAAATTTAAGAACCTTATTTAAACTACTTACTAGGAATTAGCTATAGAAAAATAACTAAAAGAAGTAAAAGAAGTAATACTACCTCTTTTTAAATAAGTTATAAACTTAATATAACTACTAGAATAGCTCTAAAGTTATATAAAGTAACCTTTAAAAAAACTATTCTTTACTCTAAGTAAAGAAGTAAATAAAGAGTACTAACTACCTTAGTAGTAAACCCTAGATATACTAGAAGGAAGAGTACTATAAAAGCGGAATTAGAAACCCTATATAGTCGAATTATAAATAGTTAAAATTAAGTCTTAATCCCTAGACTTATAATCTAAGAGGAAGGTATTAATTACTTAAAAGAAGAGCTTTCTAAAGTATTATAATAAAGGTTCTATACTAGTATAAAGAGGAAGAGGTTACTTAAAAAAGTAGTTCTCTTATAGTACTCTAAAAGTAATCTTAATACTAAAAGCTTATCTAAGAATAGTTTTAGAAGTTTATATCCTAGTCTTTTACTTACTATAAAGAAGTAGACTTTAGTAGATATTACTTAATAGAGGTTAAAGGAACTCCCTTAATCTTAAAAGTAAAATATAAGCTTATTTTAAACTATTTATATTTATTTTAAATATTAGCTATTTTTATTTATAAAAATTAAAAGGTTTACTAAAGAGTATTTAAATATTTATAAAAGTATATTCTAGTACTTATTAGAATATATTTAAGTATTTATTAGAGCTTATTTTAAGGATTTATTAGCGTTTATTAGAAGCTATTCCTAGATTTATTAAGGCTTATTTAAATCTACTTAAACGTTTATTAAGCTTAAGATAAGAAAAAATATAAATATATTAGTAGAATATTATATAGTAAAAAATACTACTTTTAAAAATCTCTAAGTATTTTCTAGTATACTACCTTACTTAAAAACTATTAATCTAAAAATAGAAAAATAAAGTAAAAAGCTTAAAAAGATTAATAAAGAAAGAAAGTATAAATAAAGAGTTTAAAATACTATAAGAAAAACTATTTAAAGAACTAACTAAATACTATTTAAAACCTAAAAAAATAGAAAAATAAAAAACTACTAGCTAGCTCTATAAGGTATAAGCTTACTACTTATACTTTTTACTAGTACTCTTACTATCTAATCCTCTCTTATACTTACTAGTACTAGTATTATTATTATCTTTATTATTATTATTAGAAGACTTAAAGTTAAAAGAACTAAAAAACTTAATAAAAGAGACTATCTTATTCTTACTAAGAGAAGTAATTCTTTATTAAAAAAACTTATTAGTATCTATAAGCTTCTTATAAGCCTTTTAATAATCCTTAATTATATTAAGATTATAGCTACCTAAAATAATAATAATACTTAAGTAAACCCTACTAGTTTAAGGCTTCTTTAAGAAGGAGTAACCTAGGGTAGTTCTACTAGTACCTATATATAAGTTAGTATAAAAAAGGAAGAATAATAGTAGAACTTACTATTTTAGTTATAAAAAGAATATTTTACTCTCTAATTACTTATCTAGTAATTTATATAAGAACTTAACTAAATTATCTTCTTTCTTTTTATAGTATTTACCTCTAAAAAGAATATATACTTTTAAAACTATATTTTTTTATAAGATATCTCACTTTTTATATTTTACTTATACTATTATAAAAAAGTTAGCTTAAAGAAGAAAAGAATAGAAAAGAACTTACCTTATAATAAGAAGTATACCTACCCTTCCTATTATACTACTTACTCTTAAGCTAGATAATAATTAGCTCTATATATAAAGTATAAGACTTTAAAATAAACTTCTTCTCTAACTTCTTAGAATTAATATTCTAGCTAATAAGATAAAGTATCTTTTATTTACTATTATTATAAAGTAGAGCTAGTATACCTAGCTTAGAAGAAAGGTTATTAAAACACTTAAGAGTATTAACTATATTAAGGTTACTTTTAACTATAAACTCTAGCTCTTTATTATTATTATCTTCTTTACCTAAGCTAGAAAGAATACTACCCTCCTTACTTTTAAACTCCTCTCTAAAGCCTCTAATAAAGTTATTATTAATAGTATTATTAGTATAATTCTTAATAGGCGCGGGTAAAAGAGGATTAACTAGTATTATAAAAAGGGAATCTCGTATAATACCCTAGTTCGAGTAACTAGAAGAAGAAAAATAAACTATATACTAAACTAAGGAAAGGGACCTAGCTAGTAATCTTAGTATAAGAGTTTTAGGAGAGACTCTTAAAGCTATTATATAGATAAGAACTCGTATTACTTCGTATTACTTTATATTACTTTATATCCCCGGAAAAGTCTTAAGGTACCTATAAGTAGTTATACTAGGCTCTACCCCTTTAGACCCTAGAAATCCTAAATCTAGTTAATTTTATAATTTTATACTAGTAACTATAATTTATTCCTATTATAAAGGGCGATTTTTTTCTAATTTTTAGGTTTAACTCTTATTTAAATCTATTAACTAATAATTAAGTTATATCTTAAAAGTTATATTACTAATTCTACTTATACCCCTCTATACCTAAAGTTTATTAGATTATTACTTTATTAATTACTATAATTTAAACTACTTTTATTAAAGTCTATTCTCTCTTTATTTAAATCTAATAGATTCTAACTTTATACTCTTATTTTCTTTTTACTTTTATTTTTTACTATATATCTACTTATTACTTAGTTCTACTATTCTACTTATACTAGTATTAGTAGTCGCTTGCCTAGAATTCCCTTACTACTAATCTCTACTAGTATTCTTTACTAGCTTATAGACTATTTAATTATAGGCTATTCTTTTATAATATTACTCTCCCTTTACTTATAACTTATTTTAAGCCTTTTCCTTTTTACTAACTCTAAGGGTATAAGAGATTTAGACTATTACCTCTTCTATCTAGCCTTATTCCTTACTTTAGTTAGCCTTCTATACTTCCTACTAGTAGCCTTTTTTACTTTACCCTTCCTCTCTTTTTATCTTTTAACTTTTTTACCTTTTATTTACTTTAGTAACTATTCCTATACTACTTCTAATAAGATATACTTTAGTATATCTTTAAGAAAATTATTTAAGAAATCTTAGTACTATAAGAGATTAACTATTTTACTAACCTTCTTCTTTTTTATAATAAGCTATAAATACCCTTTTATAATCTTATATACTTATAAAGAAGGAAAGAACTCTAATAAAGAACTAGGCTAGTAGATAACTATCCTATTATACTATTCTTATAAATATCTTAAAGTAATTTACTTTAAATCCTACTTTATTATTAAGCTTTAGATTCTTTCTTATCTTACCTTTAATACTTACTTCTTTTATATAAGCTTTTCTTAATTATATAAACCCCTCTATCCTATTATAATTATATAAGCTCTTAGGTCTATTTATAATAATATAAAGATATACTAGTAATAATATTACTTAGAGAAGTACTTAAAAAGGTTATAAAAATACTCTATTTTAAAATACTCTAAGATTACTAAGTATAAATATTTAGATATTATTTAATTAAAAATATCCTTTATATTATCCTTTATACTATTATATATAGGATTCTTTTTAACTTTAAAGTTATTTATAAAAAAGGATCTTTAAATACTTAGTAGTAAAACTATATAAACCCCTTAGAAGGTAATATTATAATAATAATAACTAAACTTTTAAATAATATTTAAAATAAAATATAGTTTTCTAATATAATATACTTACTTAATATTTAAGTAATTTACTCTTATTTTAAATATATCTAAGGTAATTATAATAAGATAATAATCCTTTATAAAGTCTTTTTTTATCTTCTTCTTATAATAATTAGATTTATTAGTATAAAAGGGTTAGATTAGTTAATTAGTATTTATACTATCTCTAAAAGTATCTTATAATATCTTCTATAGGTGTCTAATATAAAGTTCTAGTTATTACTTACTATTAAAATATATAAGAGTTTTCTAAATCTTTATAAGATTATACTCTTTAATTACCTCTTCTAAGATAAAATTAAGAATAGAAGCTATACTAATATCTATATAAACTAAAGGAAAGTCTATAATATAAATACTATAAAAGAGATTTAGCCTATTAAGATCTATTACTACTTCTTAGTATTTCTTAACTTAGAGAGATTTTATAATTTTAGTTCTTATTAGAACTAGTATAGTTATAAATACTATTATCTATAAAATATTATTTTTATAATAACTTTATACTAATTTCTCTAGCTCTATATATATAGTTTAGAATTTAGCGCCCTATTTAGCTACTAGGTATACCTTATCTATAGTAAAAAGTAGGATCTAAGAGTAGAAGTCTATACTTTTCTATAGCTTAGTAATAACTTCCTTAGTAGTAGACTTTTTAAGACTAAGAAAGATATATCTATACTTACTATTATAGATATCTTCTAGATAGTTACTACCTATAATAGTTTTATTATAGAAAATAATAAGTAGTTTATTTTTATTTAGTTATATATTAATATTAGAAACCTAATCTCTAATAAAAGAGAATAAAGGAATAAAAATAATTATAATATCTTATATCTTATTAAGTAACTAGCCCTTTTAATTTATAATTTTAAGTACTTAAAATAAGATTAATTTCCTCTAACTAGTTTATACTAAGTATAGGACTAATTTACTTTTATAGATTTAATTAAGTATATATACTTATATTCTCTAAAGTTTAATAATTCTTAATACCCTCTTAACCTCTATATATCGCTTATTTAATAGGTTATAGTACTATTCTAGTAATACTACTCCCTTATCTACTAAAGGATTAGCTTAATTAACTAGGAAAGTTTTAATAGTTATATTCTAGAAATCTATTATTTTATATTTATCTTTTTAGTAAGTATCTTCTTAGGCTTCTTTATTAGTTTTATCTTTATTCTCTTAGTTAATACTTTCTTTATCTAAAGTACTAGGTCTCTCTTTAGAAAGATAATTATAATTTATAGTTTTATTTTATTTAGTATTATAATCTATATCTTTATTATCTCTAACTTTATTATTTATAGTTACTTTAATTATACTATTATCTTTAAGAAGTTTATTATTTATAGCGTTTTAATTACTAGCTTCTAAAGTACTTAGATCTTTATTTATATACTTTATTACTATAAGTTACCTTATAGTTAGCCGATTATAGCGGGAATTATAACAGGTTTTATAAGGGTAAAGTATAAGTATAAAGTACTTATAAAAAGAAGTATTAAATTAAGTATAAAGCTTACTAAATTATATAGGAGGGAGTATAAGTTTATATAGTACTAGTATATATGTCCCTTAGCTAATTACTAAAAGAGCTCTACTATAAAGGAAGTAGAGCGCTATTACGTAATAAAGTACCTACTACGTAATATACCCCTTAAGTACGCTAGGATATATACTATCTCTATCCTTTACTTTTTATAACCTCTAGACTACTACTATAATACTATAATACTATAATACTATACCTCGCTAGAGTAAAGTAGATCGTTTCGTATAAACTATAAATGCTTATATAGCTAAAAGCGCGAAGTTAGAAGTAAGTATAGCCTTATTATAAGTAGTTTTAACCTTATAAACGCGTCTTAATATCTATAATCTAAGATCTAACTTTTAAACTTTACCCTTCTAAGCTAATATATTTTAATAGTATACTAGATTACCTAATAGCCCTATTCGCCGCTGCCCTAAATCTAAACCTAAACCTAAGCTAGTTCCTATTCTCGTGTCTAAGCCTAAGCTAGTTCCTGCTCCTAAGTCTAATACGTTATCGCCCCTATCTTCCGTACCTACTCTAAAGTATAATCCTTTTACATTTAATATTAATATACCTAAGAATAAAGAATAGTATATTTCCGAAAATCCCTTAGTCGAAAAAGGCGATATTAAAGATAAGGATAATAATAATAAGATAGAATATAAAACTAAGACTAAGTATAAAGATACTAATAGTTAAGCTTATACCTATACCCCTATATCTAAACCTATACTATCCTAATCTAGAAAAGTACTTGTTTATAGTAAAGTTCGTATTCCTCCCTATTAAGGATATGTTCGCGCTATATTATATAAAACTAATAGAAATAAGGGTATTTGTTATAATGTTTTAGGTATACGTACTAGTTCG
>LT855412.1:3391271-3419707 GCA_900184765.1 Hymenoscyphus fraxineus | reverse complement strand
AAAGTATTTATTATATTATATTACTTAAGTTCTAGGTTAAAGTATACTACTATTACTATAGTAAGTCTAAATAACTTTAAAGTAAGCGTAGCTATATAGGTAGATATAATTAAATTGTTTAGTTATAGATCCTTATATACTATTATATATAAGTAGTAGTATATTAAGTAACTATCCTTATCTTTTTTATATATAAATACCTACTAAAGTAGAATTAGTAATATTATTAAAGTAACTTTAGATCTTTTAATTTTAGTCTAGTATCCTAGATCCTCTTAGATCTTAATTTTATTTAAGTAGTCTTTTATAAACTATCTACTATATTTATAGGAAGTTAAGTCTTTAAAGTTTTTAGGTTTCTTAGATAGCTTACTCTTATAGACTTTAGAAGTATCTAGTTCTAATACTAGTAATTTTAATATTAGAGACTCGAATTTAATATTTTTCTAGTTATTTTTAAATAATTTTTATATTATAGTAAATATAGCTTTAATATTACTAAGGTTATACTTAAAAATAGGTAAGTAAGTATCTATAAATAGATCTTAGTAATTAAGTAAACTTAACGCTAAGTTATAGGATAGTATATCTAATAGTAGTATATATATACTATTACTATCCTTATCTTTCTTAGTTTATAATCTAGTTCCTATTCAAGTGCCTATTATACCCTTAGTTTTACTAGACCTATTTTTATATACCTTTTTAGGCTCAGGTATAAGAGTCGCGCTCGAACTTATAGTTTATAGTACTCCCTACTTAACTTTACTAAGTAAAGGTTATATGTTTATTTCTTCTATAGCCTAAGTTAATAGCTAAGAGTTAGAGATAGCTTTATTAATATCTTCCTAATTAGGCTAGTCTAATATAGGATTTTCTAATTTATAAGTCTACGTTATATTACCTAGAGTACTATCGAGTAGCTCTTACTACTCTTCCTTAGTAGTACTTCTAGTAGAACCTAGCGAGTAGCTATCTCGCGCTTTTTAAGGTTATTCTAGCTCTAGTATAGGTTCTAGGGTTAAAAGTCCAAACCTAGGTATTAAGAGATCTAAGTTTACCCCTAAGTTTTAAAGACTAAAAGTATCTTTATTCTTCTTAGGCTTTTTTATTAGAGTATTTATTATTTCTAAATCTTTAGTATTATTATTTATTATTATTTAATCCCTTATTTCTAGTAGCTTTAAAGTACCTATTACGTCGCTAGTAGCGTCTATAGAATATTACTTAGTCTTAGTATAGATCGAGTTCTAAGCGATTCTAGGGGTTAATTAAGGCGTATTACTAAATATAATCTTATATTCTATAATAGCTTTAGTATCTTATTCTTTATTTTTAGTAATAGTATTAGTAATATCTCTTACTATAGGAATTAGATAGCTATTCTTTTATTTACTTCCTTTATTATAAAAGATTAATTTATTAAATATAATATTCTAAGTAATAATAACTCTATTAAGTTATAGTACCTAGATCTAGTAAATGTTATAATTAACGTACCCTACTAGATACCTTATATACCTATAGGGTTTTATTTTAAAGGCTTTTACTTCTTTTTCTACTTCTCTTTCTTTAATAAGTAGATATACTCTATATCTATATATATAGATCTTATTCTAGTTAGATTTTAAGTTAAATATAATAGAAGTAGTTATTTCTAGATTATACTAATAAAAGTACTACTAGAACTAGAAATATAAGACCTTATTTAGTAATTTCTAACTATAGCGTTTAGATAGTATTTAGTTATAAAGGAATACTATAGCCCTTATTAATTTAGGCTAGAGTTTTAATAGTAAATTTACTCTAGTTAATATCTTAATAGAACGTATAGTAACCTCTTATCCTACTTGCTTAATTAAACTATTTAGTTTATAAGTATATATTAGAGATAGTTCAAGCTTAATTCCTTACTTTTTAGCTTATATCTTAAATAAGGTATCTTCTTTAATACTAATTACTACTTTCTTATTATCTAACTTTAAAATATAGATAGATAATTAATACTAATAGTAAACCTATTATTTAAAGTATTAAAGGCTATTAAAGATATTAATTAAAGATTTATCTATTAATTAGTAACTATATAGTTTTCTATTAAATATATCTTTTACTAGAAGTAATACTATATAACTATTATATCCTCCTTTATAGAAGAATAAATCCTAAATAACCTTCTAGAAAGGATAAGGTAATAGGTTCTTTAAAGGTTATCTAGATATTACTTATAATATATAAGTAATTATATAAGTCTTATAATTAATATATAGTATACCTTAGATTTTTATATTATAAGTATAATAAAGGAGTTATTTAAGTACTTTCTTACTAGTATATCTAGAGTAAAGATACTATATAGTAATTTTATTAAGCCTTAGTTTTATATAATTAAAAGATAGTCTAAATAGTCTTCTCTCTTAATAAAGAGTTAGGTATATTATTATACTTAGTATTAGAGATTATAGGTAGGTAGAAACNTAAAGTATAATCTAAACCTATAAACTATAATCCTTTCTTTAATAAGGCGGCTTTAGATACTATATTAATATAGAAACCTTCTATAATAGTAACCTTTTCGAGTACTAAATCTTAGGTACTAGGACTATTAGAACTATTTATAACCTTTTTAATAATACGTTTCCTATAACCTAAGATCTTTATATAAGAAGTCCTAGCCTCTACTATCTTATTAGGTCCGGCTAGTATAAAACTACTAGGAATAAGTATTACTTTACTATTAATAAGGTAGAGTACTCTATAGTTATCTAATAGAGTACTATTACTTAGTAAGTAATAGCCGAAATCAAGTATAGTAGAGTATACCCTAAGGTTCCCTTATAAGTTACTAGATAGTATATCTATTAAAGCTAGGTCTATAATAGTACTAATATAAGAGCTTAGGAAGGATAGCTTAGATAACTAACTAACCCTAAGCCTACTATATAACAATTACTTATTAAAAAACTATATTATACTCTAGGTCTTTAAACTTATTAAACTCCTCTTCTTTAATTACTAGAGGTATAGTAAGTATTTATAAGATAGTAATATTATTTAGAGTATAATTCTACTCTCTTATAAAAGAGGTAATCTCTTAATCTTATCTAAGTTTCCTAGGTCTAGAGGTTAAGTCTAATACTAAAAGGTTAAAGTACCTTAAGGAATAACTATAAGAATAATTACTAGGAGTAACTACTACTTAAATATATATAAATAGTAGTAATTATTTAAATTAAATTATACTTAATTTAATAATTATAGTTATATAGGAGTACACTAATTAAAGGACTAGTTATATACTTAGTAGTCTAAGTATCTTAGCTAATAAGGTAGTAAGAAAGTTATTACTTATTACTTATAAATTTAATATAATATACTTTAGAATATACTATTAAAGAGGCTATAAATAACTTATTTAAGAGGCTAAGAAACAGTTTTAGAATTAAAGGCTAATATAATAGTATTTATTAGTTATATAGTTTCTTTTATAGTTACTTAGGTTATTATATTTATACTAAGCTTATAAATATAGATATTAGGTTATAAATAGAGAACTAGATAATTACTAATAGTTATAGATAGGAATCTATAGATTCTATATAAGAATATATTAAAAGGTATAAGTAGTTAGGTAGTTATTTCTTAAATTAAAATTAAATTAAAATAATCTTTATAAGTATTTATATATTAGCCTTTATTTATATATTAAGTTAAGTCTAGTCTAGTTAAGTTAATAAGTTACTATAATTATACCTACTATATAAACGTATAAGTATACTACTAATACTTATACTAGTTTAGCTTTATAAGAGCTATTTAGAATTAAAGTATATAAACCTACCTAGAGCCTCTACTCTCTCTTCTTCTCTTCTTCTCTTTAATAATAATAATAATATCTATTTATATTATCTATTATAGATCTCTTTACTCCCCTCTATTATACTTCTAACCTTCTCTTATTCTCTACTATTCTTTTATCCTAGCGTACCTATACTAATACCTAGTATTATATTATCTTTTATAGCTATTAACTAACTATCTAGTACTAGTAGTCCTTTTTCTATAGCTAGTACTAGTAGTAATAATAAACGCGCTAGTAATAATAATATATTTAAGGGATATTATATTAAGTACTAGAGACCTATTTATAAAAGGGTTTATAAAATATTCTATGTATAATAGTTCTTTATAAAATCGAGATCTAACTAAGTTTATAGATTATATCTTTTTTAGCTTTTACTTTAAATAATACTAAAAAGCTATAGGAAATTTCTTTTTAAAATACTACTTTATTTCTCTTATTTTCTATTTAACTTTAAAAGTTTTAGTAAAGGGCTAACTTAGTTCTCTTAAGTATAGAATATAATACTTTATCTCTAACTACTTTTAATCTTAACTCTTATTAGAGAGTAATAAGTAGAATACGTCTTATAAAGGTATAAATCTAATTATAAGTACCTTAGAGGGGAAAGCGGAGTTTTTTAGACAGTTATAAATAGTTATATAAAAGGGAAACTATTATAAGACTATTTCTAGATAATTTAAAATTATATAACTATTTTAATTAAAAACTATTTATTTTAAAGATTATTTTAGTTTTTAAACTAATATAAGATTATTTAAAAGGAAAACAGTCTTAGATTTATAACTATTTAAATAGGAAATAATCTTAAGATTATTTATAAGTATAATAGTTTAAATTAATAATAGTTTTAGTATTAAATAGTTTTAAAACTATTAAATAACTATTTTATTTATATATAGTTTATATTTATAACCATTTAAATTTAATATAGTCTTAAGACTATTTTAACTATAGATAGTCTTATATTTGTAACTATATTTTATTTTAATAGTTTAACTTCTAAATAGTTGCTAGATAGTTGTAGAATAGTTCTCGGACGCTTCCGGGACGCTTCCGGGACGGTCCCGGGACGGTACAGAAAAGTGCCCTATAGAGCCGTATGTAGGCGCGCAGAGCCGTAGCGCACAGGCCACATTATATACTTGGTACAGCTCCTATGGGCTTAACCCTAACGCTATAAAAATATAAGTGTGAAAATTAGGCGATTCAGCGAAATTTTACGGGCGCGCATCATTGGCGGCATAGCGTGCCGTGTTAGGTGCGGTGTTACGTACGAGGGTAGAAGGATAGAGTAGTGTAGGCAAGGTAGATGCCCGCAAGCGCTCGTGCCTCGGCTAGGAATGCCTGGGGCACGCACCGCTGTACACCGCTTACGTAATCACACCCAGGAGTAGGATTTGGGACGGGTTTAGGACGGTCCCGGGACGCTTTTCAGGACGCTTTCGGGACGGTCCTAGAACGCTTTTATATTTAGGAAATAGTTCTTAATTATCTTATTAATATAACTATCTAATATTTTAAAACTATCTTTATAAATAAACTGCCCTCCTACTATTACCTGGCGGTTTTTTTCCTAGGACTATATTCTATATAAGACTCTTAGGCGAGAGTCTAGAAACTATCTAAAAAACTTCGCTTTCCCCTCTAAGGTATATATATATTTACTAGCTATATAATAGTCTACTTAATAATATAGTTAGACTACTTTATAAGAAGGTTCTAATTATAATAGATAGAAAAGAATAGAAACCCTTTTAGGCTAAGTAGTAGTCTATACTAATATTTAGAACCCTAATAATAATAATAGTATTACTAAAAGTACCTTCTCTCTTAACTCTATCCTAGTATAAGCTTATAACCCTATATAAGAAACTACTTACTATAAATACTAGAAGTACTATAGTACTTAAGGCCCTAATTATATTAATTTAAGTAAGAACTAAGATTACTATTATAATTATACTAAGGACTATACTTCTTATATAAATAATACCTATAAGTAATATAAAAACTTCTTAATATTAATTATATACTAACTTATTATTTATAGCTACTACTACTCCTTATAAGAGTAGAGAGATAAATCTCTCTAGTAGTTTAAGTTCTACTTTTAGTTCTAGTCTTAGTTACTATAGGCCTACCCTTATAAACCTATATAAGATTACTTATTTACTACCTTATAATACCTACTAATAAGTATATAACTAATAGTATATATAGTATTTAACCCTAGAACTTAATATATTATATACTTTTAATAATACTTATAGAAAATAAGTAGAAGTAGAAGCTAACTTAGTAGAGTTAGATCTTAAAAGAGTAAAACGTAATACTTAGAGAGCCCTACCCCTACTATAAGAACGTTATAGACCTCCTCCTTCTCCTTTATATTCTACTAAGGATTAACTTACCTCTACTAAAATTAAAGACTAATTAAGTCCTAGGTTTATAAGAATATATATTAGCCTTTCTTTATATCCTCTAACCTCTATTCCTTATCTTTAAACCTCTACTCCTACTTTCTCTAGTCGTTCTATTCTAGGTCTTTCTACTACTACTAGTACGCCTTGTTCTAGCGCTCTTCCTAGTCTCTTTAGTACTAGTACGCCTTATCCTTCTCCTAGTACTTCTAGTACTTTAGGTACTCCTTATCCTTCTTTTAGTACGTTTTAAGAAAATAATCCCTCTTACCTTTTACTAACTCTTAATTACCCTAATATTATTAGTTTTAAGGATCTTAATAAAGATTTATATAACTTATAGAAATAGGCTAGGTTTTTTATTAATTTATATAATATCTATTAAGTTTATATATTTAAAGGCTAGTTTATATATTTAAAGGCTACTTTAGAGCTTAGGAAGAATAATATATTAGAAGCTTTAGCTATTTATTATATATATATAAAAGTTTATATATTAATCTTACCTTAATTTAATTACTTTTTATATAGCTTAAACGCTTTCTTATAAACTAAAACTAAATATAATTATATAATATTTAGACTACTAGTCGAGAAAAGAGAGCTAACTATTCTAGACTACTTTCTAGTAATCTATAAATAGTTATATAATACTATACTATATTATACTATATTCCTATATAATCTATTAGTATATCTTCCTTAGATATTATCTTATATACTTCTTATATACTCTATTAGAAATATATAATTAAACTAAATATTATTTATAAATCTAGAATACTATCTTTCCTACCTAGCTAAGACCTACTTAGATTATACCCTCTTAGATTATACCTACCTATAATAGGTCTTAGTATAACTATTATATATATTAGACTATCTTTTACTTAAAAATTCCTTTCCTTTCTTATCTTTAATATATAACTCTATATTTCCTTATACCCTTTCTAATAGTTCTAGATAGTTCTAGATAGTTTCTAACTATCTTAGCTTATATTAGTTAAACTCTACTCTTCTTTCTTTAATTATTTATCTTATAATATTACTTACTTTAACTTCTACTACTACTACTACCTAGTTTAAGCTATACTACTACTACCTTAAACTATAGCTACCTCTAGAGTTAACCCCTTTTATATTAGTTAAAATAGGATTTATACTATATATACTATAAGTATTTAATATTTCTCTCTACTTAATATTATTAATACTAATATATATCTAAGATAATTAAAAGGAACTATTATTATTATTTAATACTATTAGACTCTATATTTAAATAGAATATAATATAACTATAACTTATAAAGCTCTAAAATATAATTTATTTATTAAAAATAAAGGTAAAGCCTACTTTNAATCTTAGTAATTAGTAAATATAAGGTAACTACTAGCTAGGACCCTATAAATAAGAAGGAGGTTAATTCTAATACTAGAGAGTTATATTCTATTATCTTATACTATATTAAAAAGAGGTACTTTTCTTTTACTTTATATATTAAGTTAGAGGATAGTTTTAAAGATAGTTAAGTAAAAGTTATTTATAGCTTTAGAAATACTAAATATTCTAATAATAAAGAATAAATAAATATAAAAGAAATATAGTAAGAGGTCTTCTTTCTTTAATAGTAACTAGAGAATAGATTTAGAATACTATAATTAATCTATTATATTCTAGAGTAGTATTTATTTATATTATAATATCCTATTACTCTATAGTACTACTAGTACTATACCTATATCTATAGTAAGAACCCTTATTACTTTTACTTAAGTAACTATAATACTAAGGTTATATATCTAAGTACCTTATAATTTAAATAACTACCCTTCCCTCTATTTATATATATTTATAACTTTTATTAGAGGTTTATATACTATTATACTTAACTTTAGTAAGTTTCTTTCTAGTCTATAACTATATATTATACTAATTATTTTTATTATTAGGAATACCTAGCTTTATTATTAGATATCTAAGTATTATCTTTTCTACTACTTTACCCTATATACTATAATATCTCTAGTTCTTCCTTTTATATTAATATAAAATATAGCTTTATTAATAGGTTTATTAGGTTTATTAGGTTTATTCCTCTCTATTTAACGTTTATTATATATTCTATTAACTCTAGTAGGTTAAAACCCTATATATATTAGACTTATATTACTTTCTTAAGATATATCCTCTATAGATTTTCGTATATTTTAAACTACTAAGGTCCTTTTAAAATTAATAGTAGATATTAAGTATAAAGTAACCTAGTTACTAATACCTACTAGTAAACTAATAGCTAGATTATAGGCCCTACCTTTTAGATTAGGTCGCGTTTCTAAAACTCTACTTATTAAACTAATAACCTATTCTACTACCTTATTTTAACTATAGATTATATCTATTAATCTAACTCCTATAAAGCTTAAAGATATTTTTAATATCTCTAAGTCTAATAATAATAGCTCTACTCCTCTTTCTAAGTATAGATATATAACTATAATATATTCTAAAAAGAGAATAGTTATATTATAAAAGTCTATAATTACTAAACGTACTACTATAAAGACTCTTTAGACCTATACTATAAAGTAGTCTATACCTCCTTTATCTATACTAGCTTTATCTAGTAGGTTTTTTTATCTAGTTATCCTTTATTCTACTAACTCTTTTATAAAGGATAGTTTATATACCTAGAATAAAGATTTCTACTTCTTAGCCTACTACTCTAATTATTATACTCCTTCTTCTAAGAACGCTACTATAGCTTCTTCTAAGATAATACTTTTACTATAAGATATACTAAAAAATAAGTATACTACTATAGCTAAAGCTATAATTAATATTATAGGATATTATAAAGTTAATTTAAGTAGAAAGTCTTTTTAGCTACTTAAATTTCCTAAATATTATAAGCTATTATAATAACTAGATTAATAGAATAGTAAAATTAACTATAGATAGAAAGTTAACTTTAAAGTAGCTATAATAACTAAGTATAAGGTTTTATTTACTAGAACTAAGTAATATTAATACTATAGAAAAGAGGAGAGCCTATATTATTTTTATATAAAAATAGAAGCTAATATTAATTTAAATTTTAATCTAGCTTATAATAACTATATTTATAAGAGAGATTCTAGTAGATATTCTTTCTTTTAATAGCTACTAAGTACTTTATAAAAACGTTATAGAAACTAAGTATAACTATATAAACTATCTTATATAAAGGAGGGAATTTTTTCTAAAGTACTTATAGATATAATAGAAATTTATTCTTTTACTTTTTTTTACTAAATAATTCTAGAATTATAATAAATAAATAAAGTAGAATTAATTACTAAATAGATATAGTTATTATTATACTTAGTAGTAGTCTAGGCTATAATTACTAAGAAAAGCTAAGAGGATTAAACTAATTATAAATAAACTAAGAACTTTATTATAGGATTATAAGACTATTAAGTTAAAGCGTATATATTAATTAGTCTAAAGAATATAGGGTCTATATAAAGGTTTTAGTAGATTAGGAGTATTACCTTATACTATTTAAGTAGGTTACTACTAGCTTAGGTCTTAAAGATTTAATTAATTTAATTTTAAATAGATATCTTTTATACTTTAAGCTTTTATTAATTTATATATAAGTAATTAACTTTTATATAATCTTAATAGACTTATAATTACCTTTTCCTTTTAAGGCTTAAATACCTTAGTTCTTATACTAAAATAATTCTAGAAATCCTTACTCTATAATAATCTCTCCCTTTCTTTTTATAATTAAGCCTTTATAACTACTACTTAAGTAAAGGAATCTATAGAACTATTCCTTTATATATTATTTAGATTAAAGGTCCTCTTTATAATTATATTAAGATTACCCTTATTACTATTAACGTTAGTTATTATAGAAGTAGGAATTCTATTACCTTCTTTACCCTTCTAGTATAATAGTTCTACCTCTCTATTAAAGAGATCTTATATATTATTAAAATTATTAATATTATAGAAAGAAGTATTTTCTAAATATATAATATACTTAGATATAAATATATTATAAATCTTATTTATACTATTAAAGAAGATATTTAGTCTTTTAACTATTACTTTTATTAGAGATTCTTTAAAGAAAATTCCTATAGCTTTAAATTAAAAGGAAAGACTTATAATATCTTAGACTATAGAGGGATTATAATAGTAACCTTAGCGTAAATCTCTACTTAGATATTCTATAATTATAGCTCTTTTATAATTATAAAGTACTTTAGTAATTAGTAATATATTATTTAAAATATACTTAAATTAAATAGAGCCCCCTCTATTATTATAGATATCCTTTAGTATATAAACTAGGTATTTATAAGCTATATTAATAGTAATAAACTATTTCTCTTTTTCTTAAATAAGTATTAAATTAATAATTCCTTTAAAAATAAATATATTTATACTTTATTTTATAATTTATATTACTATAAGTTTATATATATATTTACTATTTCTACTTCTAGTAAACTATAATAAGAGTAGTTAAAAGATTTATAAGAGTTTTTTTATAAGTTTATACTTTTTTACTTTTTTTAATTCTAGGAAGAGACTTATTATTATTAAGAATAGTCTTACTTAGTTAGATTATAATTAAAAAGTATATTTTTCTTCTTTTACCTTTTTCTTCTTTTCTAGAGGGGGGGTACCTTAGAGTCTTTTAGGCTCTAGTAGTTAGGCTTAAGGCTATAGCTTTAGGTTTTATACCTTTCTTATACTATAATTAAATAGTACTTTATATATTATTATTTCTAAGAACTTAGTAGCTTTTTCTTTACTTATATTATAGAGCTTTTAAGTAGTAAATATATAGCGTTCCTTTAGTCTTACCTCTTTATTTATATATAAGAATTCTACCTCTAACTATACTTCTAAGTATAAGTAGTAGGTACTTATAATTAAGTTTTTTACTTTATAATAATATTTATATTTACTATTCTTAAAACCTAGAAAGCCTTTACTATTAATAATCTTCTCTAGATATATAAAGTTCTAGTAGCTCTTAATATAGAAAGTCTTTAAAATAAGCTTTACTAGGCTTTTTCTTAGGTAGAATAAGCTAAAAACTAGAAACTCCTAAGCTAATCGTTTATAATTATATTCTTTATTAGTATATAGTTATTATATACTATAAATAGTAGTAATAGTTCCTAAATTACTACTAAGAATAATTTTAATATTTTTAAGGATCTTATTTATTATTTTAACCTATTTTAAAAAATATTTTAACTAAGTAATAGTTCTAGAATAGCTTATCTCTTCCCCTTTAGCTATTTATAAGTAATATTTAGTTTAGCTTAGATTCTTAATATATATCTATTTATAAAAGGCTTCTAGATATTAAGTAGTTTTTATATTCTTTTTAAATTTCTAATATTTTTTATTAAAATCTTAAAAATTTAGCTACTTCTAATAAGAAAATAGGTATTTATTTATAAATTTTATTATATAATATACTTAGAGGATATAGTAATACTTAATAAAAGTAGTTCTTTCTATTCTATTACTATTAAAAAGATTTAATATTTAATATACTAGCTTATTTAAATTAAATATATCTCTAGTAAAAAGACGTTATTTTCTACTATAANTAAATACTATTATATAGCTAGTTCTTATTATTATTATATACCTAACCTACTATAGTACCTATATTTATATTATTATAATAATAGCTAATACCTTCTATTTTAAACCTAGGCTCTTACTATAATAGTAAAGCTTACTAGGTAGTTCTAATAGATTTATAAATAGTATTAATAGTATTAATTCTTATAAAAAGGCTATATTATAAAAGGTATTTAATTAGAATATACTTTATACTAAGCGTATAGAGTATTAATTTAAACTAGGTCTAAAATTTTTATAATTATATACTATATATATTAAAGAGCTAGGAAATTATTAATATAATAATCTACTACTACTATTTAGATTTAAAACTTATATAATTATAATATATATTTATAACTAGACTTATTAAGAGATAGATAAGGTTAGGTAAGTACTTTTTATAGTTATAGTAAAAGGTTTTTATTATATTAGACTTTAGAAACTCTAGGGTAATGTTATTTATATCGAGCTTTAAGTCCGAAGGTTTAGTTCGAGTATAGTCCCTAATTTTAGTTCCTCTTATTTATATATATAGTTAACTCTCTCGACGTAGGCTAGTTATAGTAGACTCTTAGGTTATATCTATTAAAGTATTTTAGGATTACTTAAGTTTAAAGTCTATAGTATTAATTAGGTCGTTTAAATCTTTATTAGATTCCTTATTAGAGTTAGATCTTTTTAATATATTACTACTTAAGAGTTTATAATCCTCGCGTAGCCTAGTTACTTACGTAGAAAAGGAAGTATTAGCTATAGAAGGAAGGTTATTATATATAAATAATATAAATATAAAGGAAGAGGATATAGATTATAGTTTTATAAAGTCTTTTAAGGTTTTATACTACTTATTAGTATAGTTCTTATACTTAGTAAACTTAATCCGAAGTAGATATATTACTATATTAATAATTATAGAGTTATAATATTAATATTTAGCTTATAACTTCTAAAATATCCTAGATTTATTTATAATATAGTTAGATACTTATTTAATAAAATTAGGAAGGAAAGAGTTTTATATTTTCTTATAGAGTTAGTAAGTATAGGAACTATAAGTAGATTTATTCTACTATAATATAACTAATTAGAATAAGAATAATATAAGATTAAGTATATTAGTTAACCTAAATATATCTTCTCTAAATTAGTAAAGGTCTATATAAGTATATATAGAGTAGATCTTTATATTAACTAAGAGATCCTATAGCCTTTTTAAGCTCTTTCCTTTTCCCTTAAGTCGAGTTAAAATATTAGTAATATTATAGAATATTAGCTCTATTTTAGACTATCTAGATATAAGTCTATCTTTAACTTAATTTATAAAAAGAGGTATATACTTATTTAGTAAGGAATATATATTTATAAATATAGTCCTATAAGGATTATTAGACTCCTTATTCCTCCTTGCTTTATATTTAGCTTATATAGTAGTAGTATATTTAGTTACCTTTTATTTACCCTTCGCTTTATTTAGTTCCCTTTAAAGGCTTAGTATAAGAGGTTCGGGTAAGACTAGGCTTAATAAAGGGATTAGGGATTATAGTTATAGGGTAGAGGGTTAAGAATCAAGGGAATTAGTAGTTAGAGGTATTAGTAAAAGAGGGGCTATAGCTATATCTAAGTCTTATAAAGCTAGATATTAAAGTAAGATTAGCTAGAAACTCTCCCTTATAAGTTATTAGTTTTCTAATAAGGATAGAATATTTAAGTAACGTATTACTTAATTAGTATTTTAAGGGGAGATACTATAAAATATAGGGGATCGAGAGATAGGTCGATTAGGTTTATAAGCCTTTTAAATAAATAGAGAAGAAGAATAAGAATTCTTAGGAGAAGATACTATAATTTAGTTAATTTTACTAAATTAAGGGTAGGGAATAGTTAAAATAATACTTATATTTTAATAAAAGGGTTTAGTAAGGTTTAATAAATAGAAGAAAGAAGGGTAAGTATACTAGGTATACTAGGTAGAGGTAATAAAATACAAATAGTTATAAATAGTAGGTATTAAAAGTAGTTAGGTTTAATTAAGTATATCTAAGTAGTTTTTAGAGAAAAAAGAAAGAGATAAAAGAATAAATAAATTTTAAGAGGAATATTTTTAAGTATAGATTTTTAATAATTATTAGTAGTTATAGTAGTTTATTATAATTAATTATAAAGTATATATTCTATTACTTTTTAGTATAAGAAGCTATAGTTTTATAGATTTTAGTATTCCTACCCGACCTACTCTTTCTTTCCTAATATAGTAGGACCTTGTACGCTTTACCTAATATAGTAGGTACTACCCCTATTAAATTCTTACCTATATAACCGTTCCTAGAGTCTCTTTAGGGATCCGAGGGACAAGGAATAAATCTATATTACGACTCTAGGATATTAAACTAGATTACCTAGCTAGGGAGGGAGTTATAGGCTCGACCTTACCCTTAGCTAAGTTAAGAGTAGCTAGGTAATAGTAATATAACTATAAAATTATTAGTATTATAAAAGTAAAAAGTAAAAAAGTAAAATACTAGAATAAGTACTATAGAAGATCTACTAGATTAAATACTAGAGTAGCTATAAGAAGCTTACTCTTCTATTACTATATAAGCTTACTTAGTAGTAACCTAAGTAGTAGATTCTACTATCTTCTTAGTAGCCTTTACCCTCTTCTTCCTTATATAGTCCTTTCTATTCTTTTTTTATATCTTAGTAAGTTAAAGCTCGAGAGAGGGACGCCTAAGAGAGAAGATCTCTTAGTCTTTATTATAATACTCCTTACCTAGCTCGGAGTAACGCTTATTACTACTACTAGAGCCTCTACTAGAACCGCCTAGGCTACTAGTTATAATACTACCTAGCGTAGGAAAGGTAAGAACTTAAATAAATATAATTAAAAATAAGAAAGAATATAAAAAGAGAATAAAACATATTATAAAAGATTAAAGAAGTAAGTAAGAAAGAATATTATATATTATAGTAGTTAAAAGAAGGAAGTAAAGTAAAGGTAAGAAGGCTCTTTAATATAGACCTTTAAGAGCTTAAAACTTATATATTCTTTAGGCTTAAAAGGCCTAAAATAATTAAACTAAATATTATTAAGAGTATTTATAACACTTTTAGTAAGTACTATCTATAGTACTTTATACTTACTTAACTATATAATTACTTAATATCTTTAGCTTTTATAAATAAATATAGCTTAAAGTAGATTAAACGTTATATAAGTATATAAATCCTAAATAAATTACCTTATTTTCTAGGAAATCCTATATAACGCGAGTAGAGGTAGCCGGCTCTTTCTATATAGAATTAAGGCTATTAATATTCTAGGAGGAGTACTATTTATCTAAGTAAGAGAGGATATAATATTTAGTATTATAGTAGCCTAGATATTCGAGTTATTTAAATTAAGTACCTACCTTATATAATTACCCCTCGATTCGAGGTATATAGCTAAAGCTTCTCTTATACGAAATTAAGAACGCTGTTTAGTCGGAGCTAAAATACTATAATAGTAGACTTTTAGAAAGAACCTATAATAAATTCGCTAGTTTTCTATATAACCTTTAATTAATATAAGGATATACGAATATTCTTTAAGATTTTAAATATAGATACTAATAGGAACCTTCCTAGCGAATAGTAGTATTATAAGCTTTATCCTCTCGATCTCTATATTATAAATATTTTATAAAAGGTTATAATCCCTAGGTTACGAATATTATATAATAAAATTATTATTCCGGCCTATAAATAAAGTATTTATCGAACAATAGTTCTAGGAAAGCCTTATCCTTATAGTTTAAAGAACTAGATACTCGGATATATAGGATATATATATAATATATTATACTATTCTAGTAGATATAGTAAGTTAAGTGTTTTATTTATATTTATATTTAGTAGTAGTATAGTTAAAATATACTAGCTAGACTTCCTTTAATATTAGAAGAGCTTAGCTATATATAAGCGCTATACCTAATATAGCTAGCTCTCGCGTAAAGCGAGGTTTTCTATCTAATAAATAAGCTATAATAAGGTCTTAGTAATAACTAATCGAGAATACTAGGAACTTTAGGAATCTAAAATACTTAGAAGTAATACTTAATACTCTCTTCTATAACTACTAGAGTTTTAACCCTTATATAATAACTACTATATTTAGCCCTATTATTTATACTATTTATAGATAATCTCTTTACTAACTATAAGCTCTTCTCGATCCTTTATAGCTATAGTATTAGCGCCTATAGTACTATATAATAGAGTAGAATATATAGTTACTTTAAATATAAAATTAAAGCCTATAATAATAGAAAGTTCCTATACTAGGGGGAATTAAGAACCGAGATCTACTATAAGAAAAGAGGAGAGAAGGTTCTATTTTATATTTAGTAAGATTAAAAGGTTATTTAGTTAATAATAACGGTTTATAATAGTATAGGTTATATATTATAAGCTTATCGAAGGCCGAAAGACTTATTCGCTATAATAAATAAAACCTAGTAAATATTCGATATACTATATCTAAATAATAGAGCTCCTATATTCGAATCCGCTAAATTATCTTATATAAACTAGATATAAAAGGTATAAAAGCTACCCTAGGTCGAATCCTCTATAGTATCTAGGCTAGCGATTCTAGTAACCTAAATTATAAACGATTATAATTATAATATAGGTAGACCTAATAGGTATAATTAACTCTAAATAGACTTTACTACTATATAAATTATATAAAGGAATTAGATACTATATTAGTTCTAGCTCCTTAATATAGCTTTAATTAACGTATATATCCTATATAAATAGGAGTACGAAACTATCTTAGGAGCGAGCCTTAGATCGAATATACCGAAGACTAAACTACTTCTAAAATAAGAGTTTATTATATTAATTATTAATTCTCTTCTACTAGAGACTCCTCTTCTAAAAGTATTCGCCGCTCCTTTAATTATTATTCGAGGTAGCTATAAGTTTATATAACCTAAAATAAGTATAAAGAAATAATACTATAAATATATAAGTATTAGAATATAAAGATAGTATTACTTTTATCGGTTTTAAAGTACTCTCGACCCTTAATACTATAATCTAAAAGGTATTAAAGTAATAAGATAAGAGTATATATTTTACGAAATACTCTTATATTAGCGTTATTTTAATAGGTATTATAGTTATACTAGTAATACTATTATAACTAGGTACTAGGGAGGGGATTCTAATAATATAAATAAAGAGATAGACTCGAGTAATAGTAGAGATTCTAATTAGTATAGTATATTCTTATTTTTAGACGTCTTTTATAATAGCTTTAATTTTACCTTTTTAATACGAATATACTTAAAAAAACGCTTATTTATAAAGATTAATTAATAAAGTAGGTATTAAAACCTTAAAAAGTCTTCTATATATATACTATATTAAGGGGATAACTATAAATAGACGTCTCTATATTAGACTATTAGAACTAGAAAAGAGTATAGATTTTTAAAAAAAAAAAAAAAAAAAAAAGACCTAGTTACTTTGTAGAGCGCATTTAGCTCTATAAATACTACTAGGTCTTATTATAATAGGACGTGGTTTAGTAGAATAGTTAACGAAGAGCAAAACGCCTGTTTTAACTAAGCGATAAACGCGATTTTGGGCGCTCGAAAACAGGTGTATTCGGGCTAATTTTGTACGTACTAACTTCTATATAGGCTCAAAAGAAAGCCCTTGATTCGCTATACAAAATAGTAATCCGCGAGCTAAATGCGACCGTGGGATGTTAAGTTATTTCGAAGTGTTTAGTCCTAGGTAGGTACGTACAAGTGAGAGGCGTAGTGCCAAGGCTCCCACCTGCGCACCCACCTACGTAAAAACAGGTGTATCAGGGCCAAATTTACTCCTACCGACTTCTATATAGGCTCAAAAGAAAGCGCTTAATTGACTCTATATAATACGCATCTGCGAGCCAAATCCGACCGTGGCGCAGTGAGTTATATCGTGGTGTTGTAGTCGAGTTTTGGTGTTGTCGTAGGTGGGTGCGGGGTACCGGATATATACGCATTTGAGCCTCACCGAGTCGCATATGCCCTACATATCGTACCTACTTTGTAAGCCTGCATTGAACGCAATATATATCCTACGTACTTCTAGTACACCTTTGTAGATACTTTAATAGAAGGGCTTTAATTTGCACCTAAAATCGCGATAATAGGTGTTGTAGCGGATAAGAACTATCGTGTGAAAATAAGGGGTCTATGTTAGCCNGGGGGGAGAACCGGCCATGTGACCAGCGGCTGAGTACTGAGATAAATTAAGAAGCGAATAGAAGTTTCGTAAGTTTTATCTATTCTTAGGTACGCTACCGAAGGGAGAACGAGTGAATATTCCGAATTTCCGAGCCTAAATAGCCCTAATGTTTCTTTTATAAAGAAATAATAGCTTTGAAGTATAACTACATTTACTACTAAACCAAGTGTCCCGAAGGACGTCTATAAATTAGCTTAACTATACAAATAACTATCTTTCTAACCTAAGGTCTTAACTACCGCTATAATAGGCCGCCTATTATTTATACCTTTAGATTCCGCCGCATAAACTATATGAAACATTGTTGTTATTTCGATATATTAACTCGCGCTTATACGCGAACACGTACCTATATACGAACTCGTATCTATATGCGAACTCTTGCTTGTTCTCGTACTAACTTAATTATAGTAGAAAGTGGGTTTTTCTATATAAGGTGTACATTCCTCTTTGCCTAGTGAACAACCTCACTGGTATCTACAATTCACTCATTCAACTCACTTGTATTCTGTTCAATCCTCCTTTTATAAAACACACTCTACAAACCACTCTCCACAAACCACTCTCCACAAACCCAATACCTCACCAAGAAACATTCACGCAACTACATTGAACTTCATAAAATGCGTTTCTCCACTTTCTCTATCCTTACAATTACCGCACTCACTACCAGCGTGGTCGGACAGATCATGTATAACCGTGCATGGTGCGTCGACGAAAACGGTGAAAATGCTATTGAACAGAGCAAGTCGACGTGTGGCGCGTACGCAAATAACAAGGGGGGGGACTACTGCGAGGATTGCGCTTGGGGAACCGGCGACCCAAACATACAAAATGGTCAAACTTGCTATAGTGCCAAACGGGATATTAATATTGATAGCTGGGATAAGATTTGTCAACTATACAGGACTCGTGGCAGAGCAAATTAGACGAAGGGCAGCTCTTGGTATTCTTGGATTCTTGAAGGACTCTAGGGCTTCATAGGATAAACTAGGCTAACTAGCTTTGTCAACGAAACTGTATTATAGGAGTTGCCTGTTAAATTTTATTAAACTAACTAAATGAAGTTTCGCCTACGTCCGAACTTGTCCGTACTTTTGTATTAGCTAAACTAAATCTATATTAAGTAAAAAGGTAATAGTAAGTGGCGGATTTTTGTTTGTATAAGGTTTACATTCCTCTGTAGGTAAAGGGTCTGGATAGCTCGGGTCGCCCCCCCCCCTGTATACGAGTATTAATAACAGCAATATCTTGTTAAAGGGTCAAATTACTTACTATCCCTTCGTCGGTGTGTATGTACGTCTAGGATTTTGGGTTTGCAATTTCCTATTTGAGCGGTCGGACCGGTCGGAGTTATGATAGGGTGCGTTACGGGGCTTGGCCCGACTTGCTCCGCACCAATTTTGTAGATAAACAAGCATTCGCGTTGAATCTCGGAGCTTCTAAAAGTCAAGGGAGATAGGTGATATAGTTCGGATTCGGCCAATTATTTAGAATCACAGGGTAAATTGATTTATGGAATGAGAGGGTTCAATGTAAAGGGTCTGGACAGCTCGGGTCGCCCCCTCCCCTGTATACGACTTATTATAGGCAGGGTATAGCCCCACGCTATAGCTTTCTAAGCCAATTGAATTGTCCGATTCATGTGGATGTATATCAGAAAGTGACAAGGGGGGGGGAGACCCGAGCTGTCCAGACCCTTTATTTGACGACGATTAGCCTTTCTCATGAACGTCATTTCTTGGAATTAAAGTTGACAGTATATCAAATATAGCCGAAACCTTTTCAACGTCTTTACATCAGCCTGGTATCCTGTTGATGTGGCACGTCCTCCACCGGAAATAAAATTGACTAAGAATCCGACACCTAAGCCGATACGCCATATATGTTTTCTCCCGGGTTTCGTACCGGAGGGTAAAAGATAGTTAATTGTCTATTGCTGTCGTGAATTCCCTATGAGCGCTCCTTTCTCGCAGAGCATCTGTCAAGGCTGGGCACCGTTCCAATGAGGGGCGGGATGACCCATGTTTGTGGTTTGGCATAACCTCAAGAAGTGAATATAGATATGAGATGTTTCCCTGATATGGTGCTTTAAGGACTGCGGATGATGAAGGAATAGGTGCATTGAGTTGGGAATATGCAACCAGACTTGATGAGGAAATTGATTGGGCACGATAAAAAGAAGTGACTCGGACGGGAAACTGGACCGGTAAGAGACCTGGTAATTACTCTGTAAACACTATGACAATTCAAATTATACTAAGGGCTGGGTATAATGAAGTTGAATGTTTGACTACTAAGTACCTAGGTAGCAATTATTTTAACTATTCGTATATCTTTTTTAATTTTACGTGGCTGGCCGGGTAATTATGTCTTAAACTAGATATCAAGAGTAATTACGGGTTCTCTTACTCGGCGCGGGATCAAGGTAGAGAAGGAGTTTGATTTAAAATGTGACTTTATTACTATTATACCAATGGTTTCCCGAAGGGTGTCTATACATTACTTATGTCTTATACATATATACCCTTTGAGCCTATGTTCTACACTCTTATTTGTGGACTATTTTCATGTACTCTTTTTACCCCTCAAATACGAAGCTATACCACGGGCCATGCTAGCCTAATACAAATTTGTATTGAAGGAATTTATTCTAAACCAAGTCTAAAACTAACAGGCTACTTGTGGAAAATCCCCCACCGGATCATAAATCTGCCTGTTACTCCCTTCCATCAGCTTCATCAAAGTCTTCTTCCCGTAACTTGTCGGGGTACACTGCCATGAACGAGCATAGTTCCCATACTTTTATTCAAGCATAGCCGCGCCTCCGGTTCTTCCGTCATCTAGTCGATATTCATTATTGACTCTTGGGTGTCTTTACCATCAGCCCAATAAAAAAAGCAATCAGCACGAGGTGTATTTTATACAGCTCAAGGTTGTGGTCAATACCCATGCCATTGTAATTATCTCTGATTGAAGGAGCTGAGTTTGGTAGGTCAGTACAGAGGTAAGATTCTCGACGTCAGCGGTCTTCTCGGTTGCGTCGTCCCAGACTTTGATAGCTTTTTTGTCCGCAGCAACGGATATCTTCAAGTTTGTCGTCGTGTACGTGGCACTGGCGTAAACTTCAGTTACCCCCAAATCGACTCGACAATCTCAAAATTGGTACTCGCTATTGATTCTGTGACTGCCAACCCTGCAACTCAAGCACAAAGCTCTTGGTAATATCCAACCGTATTGTTCCATCCGTGCCTGGGATATGCGGTTCAATAACCTCAAATCCCTTTGAAGTCTCTGGCTTTTCAATCCAAGCGGAGATGACCATATTATTGCTTGCCAGACAGGACTTCTGAGCCACTTTGTATACATTTAGATCATTGTCACCCTTCTTCAGGTCGACCCAGGCGTAAAGGTGGGCGTCTTCGGTCATATCAGGATAGATACCACCGCCCCAGTAGGATGACTGTTCGTGTATCTTAATGACAAAGCGAGTTACGATTCTGAAGTTGCTCTGACCACCTCAAATCTCACGAAAGTGATCGGAGCTTTCCATGTGTTGCGCATTCACAGTTTCCCCAGATGTGAGTGCAGCTTGGATGCTCACGATATTATCGCATCCAAAGCCTCGTTAGGGGAAAAGAACGATAAACCCCTATGAGATTTCAAGTGGGACCGAGGAAACGGAGGAAAGCCCTTGGTAATTTTCATTATCTACCTCCAGAGTCCAGTGGTGAACTCGGCAGCCCTCAACGAGGACTCTCAAGAACCTACGAAACTTCTCCCTGTTTTCTCGAGATGCTCATAGATATCGCCCCACTGGAAAGCAGCTTCAGCCTCGACGGAATCCCTACGATATGTCGAGTCACGGATGAAGTTCAGCCCTCCAAGATCTAGGGTGATTCCATGTTCGATATTAGAGAAATTGGCATGTGGTGCGTGGCCGCCAGTTCGGACAGCAAATTGGACTTTGGGAAGTTTTACATTCTCTTTCATGGCGGATGTTACATTTTTCAACTTTTCGGGTCCCACAATGGAAGATGGTTGTTGCACAGTACAGCGCTGTAGACGTATCTGTTAATTGACGATTTATCGGTTTTGCTTCGTATAACTTGGACTACCCCTGAAAGAGCCGCAGCCATTCGAGAAGTCATCCCCAGAGTAAAGTTCTATTGAAGTGGAATTGGCAAGTACTAAAGAAACTTCTTAGAGGATGTTCATGTTCCTATTAGCACTCGAGCTGTCAGATGAGGCAGTGTCGATTATGTTGCGGTAGAGCTGTTTATAAAGAATAACTCCTGAAATTTTGGGGTATACAGAGCATCAATCAAGTTTCGTTTGTGTTAGTATCCAGGATAGTGGCTATAACGGTCTCGTTGGGAGGTAGCCGTTCCTCTATTGAGACAGATAAAAGAGTTCGTCGCCAATATTACTGTGAGCACAAGAAACTTTCCGATGCTCAGTAAGTCGTATCTTATTTCCCCTCTAGTTTGAAACGTCTTACTCTCCTGGTTGTATGTTAGTCAATTTGTTCAGAAGCCTTTTACATATTAAATTACTCTCGCCCCCTTAGCCCTAATAAAACAGATTTTGATTAAACAGAATAAATCAACGCTCCTTAATAACAATCATGCATGATGTATTAATCATTATGTTATTTACAATTTCATAAGTTCAGCCCTTATTCACTGATCTTTTCTCGGCATTACCCATCAATTCTGGTGTTTGTTTTTATCATTAAACACCCTGGCAACTGTAACGTCCTCCAGTGTACAACTTGATCCCAAAAAGAGAGCAACGATTAGTCGCTTCTTTTACGGACAAATTTTGAAGACGCCTAACCTGCCGCAAGGTGTGAGTCTCAAAGGAAAGACTGTATGTAATATTACCAGCTCCAATACTGGACCTGGTCTGAATTGAGCTCGTCGGCAATTCGATTTACGTTTGAGCAAACTTAACATGGCGGTGAGGGACATTTCAAACGGCAAAGAAGCATGTTAAGGTTTACTGGCTGCCTGTCAGCTCGAACAAGGCTCATTCGAAGTTTGGAAAATGGACATGTTCCCCTACGAATCCATCAATGCCTTTACTGGGCGGATCAAGGCGCTGGCATGTCTTGACACTGTAGTCCTCAAAACTGGAACCATGCAAAAGACTCCACCTAGCTGCCATAGCCCGCGAAGAGACTGTCCAAGGGGATTTTATATCGACAGCTCTACTCGCTGTTTTGCTTCTTCCAAATTTCAATGGCAAAACCCGTACCGTTGCCTATTCATGAACAATTGAATAGATACAATCAGATATGGCACCTTGGGCACTAATCGATTATTAATCGATTAGTCAAATCAACTAATTAACTCAACTTAACAGAATCTACTAATCATAATTATTTAACTTAACTCGATTACTACTCGCGTAGCGTTGAGTGGTTGATTAGTTTTGTTGACACGCTGAGTACAAACGCTGAAGCATCGCGTTGAGAGAAATAATGGGTAGACTCCAAGTTGTATATGAAAGTCACGTGTAGCTTGAAAAGTTTGAAATTGGTAACACAATTTTCCGAGAGAACATGTAATTTTGAATGTCTTCTTAGTTCTCCAAGTAGAAATCTATGTCCCCTTATGAATATTATCGATATTAAAAGTACGATTGGCGACGTCTGAGTCGATAGGGCCCGGAGTAGGGCCGCCAGTGAAATCCCATTCAAAGTTTCTGAGTCCCATTAGCTTCATTATCACAGTCAAGTTGAAACAGCAAAGTACTTACCTGTCATCCAGAAATCGGTACTCGACTTGGAACAGAAGATTGGCACGATCATCTGGTGGTGCAGCCAACAACTTTGCAGCAACAGTCTTGCGACCACCGTTTTCTGTAACACTACATGGGGCCCAAGGGCCATCAACTTCCGGCGCCCATTTTGGTCCTGTGCTATTGCAGAGAGCAACAAATGGAGGAATGTCGACGTTAGAAAGTTTGAAAAGGTCTCCCTCGATAGTGAAATCTGAGTTTGATGTTAGACGGTAAACACGATTGTTTTGGATGGTTTCTGACCATATTTACAACCTCCATCTGTATTGAAAACGCATCCGGCGTTCCATAAACTCACTTTCCAACGATAAATGCCATCCTCTGGAAGTCCTGTCGCGGGAGTCGCTACTGCAGCGGATGCTGAGAGCAGGGTTCCGACTAAGAGGAAGTTAAAGAACATGACTGAATCGTTTTTCGAAGTCTTGGAGTAAGTGAAACTTGTTGACTTGCTAAGGTTGAAGAAACTCTTAAAAAGTGGTGGCCTTTCAATATTTCTTATACCCGATCACAGAGCCCATAAATCACTTTCGGCTCCCCGGTATAAATAGTAATCACTTCCATGCCATTTTTAGTATGAACCTCAAACACTAAAGCTGGGAGTTGCTTGAAAGCTAGGGTGTGAAACGTTGTGGTTACATGGGCATCCCTCGCTAATTTCCTTGACTACTACTATTGATCACAGCATTGGTCGACTGTGTAGCTAATTTCCATACTTTCTTTAAATTAAAGGTTTAGCTCTTGCTAAGACCGGAATTAAACACATTGCTGGAGCGACTTTAGTAAGGGCAGCCGGGTTAGCAGAGCCCGAGGGGTAGAGAAACGAGGAATTACGTACGAAGTAGTAGTATTACTGTAGATCAAACCGGAAATTCACTCCTCTAGAGCTTTCGGGCCTTTCTGAATCGGTTATACGGCGGCATCCTTATTAAGTTTATTGAATTCTATTGTGGTTAATGAACCAAAAAATCTTTTTATTATAACCAACCACAGTTGCACATAATTCAGAAAGAGATATAAATGAAGTCTACTTTGCACCATATATTTCACCAAGGTTATAGATAAGTATTTCATAATTGAATGGGTCTACTAAGACAGTTCAGTAATCTTCTATCACCTTTTAGACGTAAACAAAATAGTTAGAGCTAGCGGTACAATTAGACAATCAAATTACGTTTCTAGTAATACTTTTCAAGACACTCTGTTCCGATATTGGGTTTGACTTGGCGTGAAATTTATCTCTATTCGCTTGAAGACCATACAAGATATAAGCTTTTTTAGCGAGAATGACGCCAGGAACAATTTCCGGCAAGGCAAAAGTCAAGGAAATTCACTTCCTAGCATTACTAGGTCATTATTGCCCTCCTAGCCTACCGGTAGTACTCCTGTTACCAAGGTAAAGCTTTCCATCGATAGTATTAATCATCTTGTAACACTATCCTAGCTGAGAAGCGCAGGATTTCGGAATTTTATACAAATTGAAAGGTCTAGATTTCACGCCGCTAGCATAAATCTGCGCGTCTATTAGCCCCTGGGATAATACTAGTATTGGAGTCAATGACTCCGAGTCATTGATTTTGATGCGGATCGTCGCTACACAGGGACCTTCGAAGACAGAAGGAAGGACGTTCTATCGGAAAATCTTTCGAGGCTTTACAAGACGTTACCACAGTAGATTTAGAGGTTGATGGAAAAATTATTTTGCATTCATATCTCATTAACTCACTACGCACAGTTAAATTAAGAAAGTCTAAGGACCGAGTTAGCGCCTAGTATATTGCTTTCCTTAGCACTATAGGTGTAGATATTTTTCCGAGTCTCAGTGATCTCATGGTGATGAAGAACCCTTTGGAAGTCATAAAAGTCGGACTTTGGTCTCTACATAATCATCATTTTCTTGGGTTGCCGCTACATTCTTCCGTGCCTTGCGTTCATTTTAAACATCATTTAAAATAGGTCATTACCCGACAAAAACTACTACAACATCTCTGGATGCTCTGGATTAAGATTGAAATACAAGCTCGAATATTTTTCAAGATCAACTCCTATAAGCAGAGAAAAGATATAGCATCGAATCGTGAAAACAATGCAACACAAAAATGCCATCCCCATTAAATCCCAGGCCTTTGCTCAGCACTTTCCCATCTGCGCACAAAAGATAACTGTGGTTAACAGTCTGTGCATCTTCCTACTGCACTGTCGCTTCTTGTAGAGTCAATGAAGGGCTTCCTTTTGAGTCTATATAGAAACTAGTAGCTCAAGAACTATGTCTAGTAGAATGTGGTTTAGTTAGACCATACACTTGCTTCCGCTGAGTACAAGCGACAGCGTAGTAAGAAGACTCACTGACTATTAAGTGAGGGGGTATTGATGTGATTTTGGGACTAGAGTGATACTTCTAGAATGAGAAACCTGAGTAACCTTCATGAATTCGGGCTTCGGGGATTTGAAGTCTTCGTCGAGATACACGTTCAGTTTTGACGATTTCTTGTGCTATAAAATTCAAAACATCAATTGTAGTCGTGCTATGAGTATTAACGAAAACGAAACAAGAATACTGGGACAACTGGATTCAATTGTACTAAAAGATGCGACCTCAAATATAGAAATAACGAAGAAACAATGTGCTGCTTTTCCCCCCACAGCAAGAACGAGTTAAAGCCAACACACAAAAGACTTTATCGCAATACAACTAGTCAACAGTACGTAAACCATTCTCACCCGTTGTTCCTTCCAATGAGATATTCCTCCGGTTGTAACTTGTATGTTGGTTGGTTGGTCAGCATAGAACTCTTCATAAAATACTCTCACCTTCTCGTTTCCACAACTGTAACAAGACACCAAAATAAATCACACCAGATCTCGTTTCAGACAGAAAATGCTATTCTATTATGCTCTTGCGACTATTACAGCATACGTAAGTTAATAAATTCGACCATCCCCACAGGGACTAATCCTTTCTCAAGATCCTCTTATGGATTGGCTATCAAGTATTCCTCCATCCATTGAGCAAATACCCAGGACCATTCCTTGCAAAACTGTCAAATGTTTACAACGGGTACTACGCATGGAAGCGATGTCTTCACTTGACAACTCTAAAGAACCAACAGAAATATGGTAAGTCCCTCGTAGATCCGAACAAAGACTTCATTATGTCGAATGACAAGCACTGATTTCTCCCTCTAGGTTCAGTCATAAGACAAGGACCAAACAAACTGATTTTCAACTCAGTCGAAGCCTTACGAGGTATTCATCCCAAGACTGCTGAAATACCAGCGAAAGCTAACCTATAGACAGACATCTACAAAACCGACCGCACAACCAAAACAAAAGACTACATGGCCCTCGGCCCCAACCTCAGCATCCACACCATCTTCACCGTCGTCGACAAAACCGCGCATCGTCACCGACGACGCCTCATCGGCTCCGTCCTTTCCGACCGGTCGATGCGGACCTTCGAGCCAACCATCAACACACAAGCAAATATCTTCCTCCAAACCCTATCCTCCAAGTCAAAACAATCGCAGCCCGTAAACATGAGCCAAGAAACCCGACGGTACGGGATGAACATCGCAGCGCTCCTCGCATTCGGATATGATCTCCGTCTCCAGACTGATGAGGAGAACCTATTTCTACTCACAGTTCTGGATGTGGGGACGTTCGCGAATAGTTTTTTGCTTCAGTTCCCTTTCTTGAGGGAGTGGGGGCTTGGGGTGTTGTTGATGTTGCCGGCTTTTAGGGTGGTGGAGAAGTATTTTGTTCTTGTGGAGAGATTGATTACGGCTCGTACTGCCCTAGCGAAAGATGCTAAGCATGATCTTTATTCTTTTGTTGCTGATAGTCTGGGGGTTGAAGGGGAGGAGGGGATTAGGAAGAGTGAGCTGTGGGCTGAAGCTAATATTTTTCTGGCTGCTGGTTCGTTTATTTTTATTGTTGTTGCATTCCTTCTTCTCGAGACAAGATTCTCAAAAGGATTCGTATGACTAGACAGTTCTGCGAGTCTTTTGAGACAACAGATTTCCCTACCCCTCCATCCAGCGAAGATGAGAGTTTGAACAATTCATTTGTTATTTTACCGCTTCAAGCACAACTTCCCCTCAACCTTCCAACGAAAAACCGACACATCATCTCTCATCCTACGAAAAACCCAACTAACACATCCCAAACCAGCCGGCGACACCACAAGAACAGCCCTCAGCGCCACCTTCTTCTACCTATCACGAAACCCCTCATCATACCAAAGACTCGCCGCCGAAATCCGCTCCACATTCACAAGCGGTGATGAGATCTGCGGTGCGAAGCTGGGAAGCTGCGTATACCTCCGCGCCTGTATCGACGAAGCACTACGTCTCGCCTCGCCCGTCTCTGGGATCCTCGTAAGATGATTTTCTTAGACTATTTCTTGTCA